>MQRK01255217.1:4382-18049 GCA_001938485.1 Girardia tigrina
GTTAACATGTTTTTGGTAAGATGTAAGTAAAGGAGACGGTTTATCTCCAACAACAAAACCTTCATCGTTTGATGTATGAATTTTCGAACTACAGTTTGAATCTTCATCTGCATTATTTAATAGCATTTGTAATTTATCAGTCCGATTCGCGGGACTAATTGTTTTGTCACCAGTAGGCACAAAATATTTATTAGAAGGAAAATCACTAGATGTCCTGTCGTTCTGAAAGCTCTGTCTTATCTGATGCTCTTGAGTCTTCCATAAGTGTATTACATGTTCAGGAACGTTTAATGTTTTACCGATTTCTGCGTATGATATTTTTTGTTAATCAGATAATCAAAATAGTCTTTTCTTTTTTTGATTTTTGTTTAAAAAAATATAACCGCAAACAGATTACATGACACAAGCGAGCGCCACCACACACACACGACCAAATACAATGCCCCCGAAAATATACAGAACAGACAGAAGCAAATACAGACTTAAAAAATACAATTCATCGACAATTCAGAGAGGAAACTGGTGAGAGAAATTTACACTACAAGTTCAATATACATTTTGATAACGATATTTTAATTATTTATATACTTTTATTTATTTACTTTCTTTCATTATCATCGTGCATAAGTATTTGTTATGTTAATTAATTTTTACGCCACATATTTGTTTCCCGTCGCAGAGTAAGTTAGTCCGTCGTCCTCTTTAACAATACCCCGAGATAATTTGCGATCGGACGCACAGTGGAAGAATGTAGGGAATCATGCAGACCCGATAATCGTCAATGTGACTTCAATACCAATCGAATAATTTATCAGGGGGAGTCGCGTTTTATTTCTTCATTATTCTTTTTCCATTTGAAACCCTCTGATTCTTCGTTCAATGCAAGAATTCTCGACTTAATCTTTCCTTTCTTGGCTTCTTCATGCATCGTCTAACATTGGCTACACAATTCGCAAGAATTTCTGGACATCGCGTCAGCATTTGAATGTTTCTCACCTTTCCGATATTCTATTTTCATGTCAAGACTACTCAGAAAATTTATCCCTGTCCGGAACTGTGGTGTAAGAGGTTTTCGTAGTCATCATAAAAGTGATAGCTTTATGATATGTTCGTAACAAAAATATTTTCCCATTCAAAAAATGTTTAAAATGTTGATTGAAATAATAAATTGCAAGCAGTTCTTTCCTTGTTATGTAATATCCAAGTTCATGTTTATTCATTTTATGGGAATAATATTCAATTACTCTTTCTCTTCTACACATATCTTTCTGTGATAGTACCGCTCCTATTGTATCAAAACTGGCATCTGTTACGAGTATAAAGTCTTTTGAAAAATCATGGTATGTCGAAATTGGTGTCTTAATCATTCTTTCTTTTAATTTTTGAAAAGCTTCATCACATTCTTCAATCCAAATCAGTTTTTTATCCTTGCTCTTACCACATAAGCCTTCTAAAACCTTTGCATATCTAGCGTAATCCTTCATGAATTTCCTGTAGTAATTCGTGAAACCCAAAAAGCTTCTTAAATGTTTGATACACGATGGGTTTTGAAATTTTCTAATTGCATCAATCTTTGTTTTACCTGTCTCAATACCTTATTTACTTATGACATATCCTAAAAATTTCGTTTTTTTCTACTAGGAATTGACATTTCTCTGGATTTATTCTCAAGCCGGATTCTTTAATTTTCTCAAATACGTTATGTATTCTTTGAAGATGTTTTTCTCTATCTTTTGCAAAAATCAAAATATCATCAAAATATACCACTGCTTCTTTCCAATTCAAATTTCCTAGAACTTTCACCATTAATTTTTGAAAGGTAGCTGGAGCCGCTGCAATTCCAAAAGGCATTTTTTAAAACAATATTGACCATTCCTTGTTGAAAACACAGTTTTAATCTTTGATTCTTCTTCTAATTCAACCTGATATTATGCATTTCCTAGATCGATTGTACTAAAGTTTTCCCAACATCCCACTTGTCAGTCATGAATATTTATTTATATTCTGTTAATAGTCTCATTAGTTCGTTGTCAACTTTGGTGTTATATATTTCTTTAATTCTCTTTAGTCTGTCATCATCTGTTGGACTATCTCTAATCATCCATATATCACTTGAATCTATAATTTCATTCTTTAGTTTTATTCCAAATTTGTCCAAAAAGTCAACTCCTGCTATCATTTCTGGGTTGAGTTCTTTGACTACATAAAACTCTATAATTTTTTGTACTCCTTCAATTATTACTTTTAATTTAACAATTCCATAATTTATGAGTTCTGAATCATTTGCACAATGAATGTGTTTACTCGTTTTCTTTATGTGAACATCTTTCATACTTTTAAGTATATATGCTTTAACAACATTTACTTTGGCACCGTTATCCAAAAGACATTCAGCATTCATATTCTTTGTATTAAATTCAATGCTTGGTCTTCCATTCAATTTGTCATATCTAATATTGAGCTTTGATATTTCCAACATTTCTTCCTGTTTCAACTTTTGCGATTTTGTCTTTATCTCCTTATCAAAACAGTATGTTTCAAATTCTTCTTTCCAATATTCTAATTCACAAACTTCGAAAGGGGTAT
This sequence comes from Girardia tigrina, assembly GCA_001938485.1. Lineage (NCBI taxonomy): Eukaryota > Metazoa > Platyhelminthes > Tricladida > Dugesiidae > Girardia > Girardia tigrina. The sequence goes on from MQRK01255217.1 coordinate 6,969, forward strand.
CTTCCAACACACAACCACACATATATACCATTACATACACACACATTTTTACTTTTTAGTGAAGCACACTGATCACCTCTCCCTGTGATCGTGCATCCTCGTTTCCCTGACCTTTGTTGTATACTTGCCTATTATCTGTAAACATTCTTTGCCTCTAGTTTCCTTCATTTGATCATGTTTCTTCATATTCGTTGTCATCATGCATTTCTGCAATATCATATCTTCAATCTTGATGTCTCCGTTGATTTCGTATGTTATTTGTTCTTTGCCATTCATTTTTTCTGGCATCTTCGTCTCTTTCTTTACATCTATTCCTGTTCATTTTAATATATTAAAATTTTAAGTTACATTAAAAAATTATTTTAAATCTTTTTACTTTAAAATTAAATTATTTTTAATTAGTAGGAATCAAAGAAAATACCAATCATCCATCTGTGTAGGAGAGGCACAATTCGAATCAACATAAAAAATGCACAATATCAACACACAATTCAAAACATTCCTCACAATGGAAATCGTCATCAGGATAAATTTTTAAAAAACTATTACAAATAATTACCGATTGATAGAAATAAAATAAATGTTTAAACTAATTATTTGAACAATATTTGTATTATAATATTTTATTATAAATTTAATCTATTTATAATAAATAATTACAATTCTAAATAACAAATTTTAAAATTTATATAAATTCAAAAATGCCATAAATTTTATAAATTAATTTAAAAAGTATAAATATCTAATTATTTAAAATTTTATTATTACATTTTAATAATTATGTTCAAATAATTCGAGTATCAAAAGTATCAATCATTCAACACGATAAGAGAGACAATTACAAAACAACATACAATAAATACCATTCGAAAATATAATATATAAATGCGTACGTATCGACAATGCAAGCCCGAATGGGTGTCATTTGAAGTCATAAATTAATATCATCCATTTCAACTGTATAACTAATGCATCAATAAAACTATAACACAAAAAATATCATTGTTTTATCAATAAATTCTCGAAACATCACGGTGAAAATAAAGATTCATGATCATTTATCTATCTTTTATTCAATTGGTATAATAGAAACCAAAAAGAACTGATCAGCTAATGAGACGATCTTGCGTCACGTACATCCTTTACACCAATACACCTATAGGAAATGTATTTACGCTGATCAGATACAATAATTGATCGTACAAATGATCTGTAACGATATTTGTCTTACAATTACTTAGATCTTAATTCAATCACAAAATTATTTCAAAATGCGTTTTTATGAATTTTTTGACCTTCATCGATTTAAACAACATTTTTTGTTTCTTATTTAAAATTTTAATATATTTTTTAATATATTTCTTATTATTTAAATTTTAATAAAATTCAAATTCAAAAATAATGTGAAATTATCAATTTAAAAAAAATTAATTAAGAAATTGTAAAAATATTTTAATTTTCGAGCAATTGTAACGAAAATTCATAAATGTTCTTTTGGGTGACTATTTAATGTGTTTTTAATCTAAAATTTGATAAATCAACTCACGAAATAAACTCAACTAAGAAATGTTTTAACGTCTTAATTAAAAACAAATGTAAAAAAACAATTAATTTTTTTCTACACAATCTTTTGTTAATTAAATTATTTGATCCATGTAAAAATAAAGAATAATTTATTATTTAAATGATAAATCTATTTTAAAACAGTGGGATAATTGAATGTCGTTTTAGTATTCAATTATTATTATAATTTAAAATAAACTATTATAGAATTCAACTGGGTTCTCAGTAAAACTAAATATAATCTTCATAATAATTATTATGAAAATATTATCCTTTTTTAAAAATAGATTAAATTAAAAAATCTTCTGAAAATTAATTTCTACGCAGGTCTTTTTAGAAAGAAAAAGAAACGAATCACGAGGTTGAATTATGATAAGTTAGAGGTCTATGGATGTTCATCTTTGTAGGGGTATTGGTGCAAATTTATTTTATCACATAAAGTATTCAATCTTATTGGATGTTATACTGCACATTTTAATTTGAAAACGAAAAAATATTATAATCTTACAAGAAAAGTCTTAACTGCTACACTTGATAATTAGAGGGGGTTGTGGAGCAGTCAGACTCGTACGTGTGCCACTCCTTCTGGAGATGTTAGTCGTCACAGTCGAGGACATCCAGAAAATAATTAATAAATAAATAATTGAATTGATACAGAATATAAAAAATATTTTTATAATGACGAAACATAACATTGAACACGTTTTATGTCCATTAATTTTACGAATTTCTTTCGCACACCAATTGAACTCGAAATTTTACCAAAAACGAACCGATTTATTTTTTAAAAATTGTTTTTTCTCATTTAAAAAAACTTTTTTTTGTAATTGTGATCTTGATCATTTAATCAATTACAAAGACACACAAGCTCGTACACTTCAGCCAACCATTCTCTTTAATTTCAATTACACATTGTTGCGATAGAACATAAAAAATTTAAAATGTAAATTAAAACAAAATAATCCGAATGATCATGAATTACAAAAAGCAAGGAAGTTTACACGAAACATAAAGCTTATGATAAACGAATAACAAAAGTGTCAAAATGTACATAAAACGATATAAAAAGTACAAATAACAGTCGAAAAATGAATCAATAATCGATAAAATGGAAATAACATATAAAAATAAACAGATAAAAATATCTGATGAAATTATTATAAATCTGAGAATCATTTTGCGAACAAAATAAAGTAAAAAGTGAGAAAATCCGTTAAGAATTGACAGAGAAATATTAAAATTGAAGTAAAAATGGTAAAAAATAAATCGACAAACAACAAATAATAATTAAATCACCAGGAATTAGACAAATAAATGAGCCAAAAAATCCATAAAATATTCACAAACAACGGAAAATAGTAATCACATCGGGAAACGTTAAAAAAATAATAAATAAATCATAAATTCTATTGGAATAGCGCCAAGAAGCGGATAAAATCATAAAATCCACGAAAATTGATGTAGAAATATCATGAAAAAATTTGAAAAATTCTATAATAACCCAAACAATGAAAAACAATCCAAACCGATATCAAACAAAAATAATTAGAAAATAATAATAAATATATTATTCCGATATTTTAATCAACAAATATGATAAAACGGTAAAAAATAATCAACAAAATATTCAGCTTAATATATATAAAAAAATAACCGTTGAAAATACAAAAAGATGCACGATAGAAGATGGAAAATTCAGGAGGAAATAATAATAATTCATTTATTCAAAGATCGACCAAAATAACAAAATATCAACCGATTTACGCATGAAATGATCCAAAAATTCACACAAAAATCAAACACAATAAATATCATAAAAACATCGTGGAAAAAGCGAACGAAAAGTGGTACATTCATCAAAATTCGTGAAATTGCAATTAATCATTTGATCGAATTTATGGAAATATGTTAAACAAATAAAACCTCAACTCTCCTCTGGATTGTCTCAGATGCGGGCAGATGCACTTTGCTGGCTCCATGAGGCAAAAAAGATTGGGAATAATGGCAAATCACTAAAAAGTGTAATAAAATTACTTCCAGATGGAAATCTGAATCGGCATTAGAATCCCGCACGTATATTGATATTGCCAACGGATTCCGTTGAGGCGATTAAACAACCGCATTTCAGAAGAGGAGAAATCTGTAAAATAAAACATGATGTAGAAGTAAAATTAAAACAAAAAATAAAATAAAAGTACTTTTTGCGATTAGTCAGCACTCCAAAATTTTCTAAAATTTTTAATTTTAGAAAGTCCAAAATTGGTAACTGACGTGTTCCAATAGCTACCGATCGTACGATTCCAAAACGAACGTGGACCAGTAAGAATTGGACACGCAGAAAAATCGCACAACAAAACTAATATAAAAAGCGAGCTATTTTCTCATAAAATCAGAAATAAAATTAGACAAATTTGAGACTTAATTTCAGACTTAAAAATTTGAAGACAAAATTTTGAGGCACAAAAAGCAGACTTAATTTTGAAAGACTTAAACCCGAAGAACACTTAGAAAAGGTTGGTATTACTGTTTCTCGACCGAGGGAAAGAGTAACGCGTTACTCTCTCTCGGGTCCCGAATTTTAAAGTTAATTTTATTGTGTACGAGTCGATCATTTCTAACGTAATGTTTTAATCCTTACGTGAACTTAGTCACCCGTACCGCATATTGTTATGTCAGTTTATTTTCTGGTTATGCGGTTATTTCATTTTATTCTATAATAATTTTTAATTTTGCTTAAATCATTCAATTAAATGTATTAACAAATTCAAATTGCTTTATTAATTTTTTATCTTTAATAATTTGGCCCGAATACCCTTTGGTAGAAGAACCTTTAAAATAGGCACTATAGGAGTAAATTTAGGCACTGTGCAGTGATCAAGTAGCACTTTTTGCTGCGGTTGCTAGGGAAGGGGTTACGGTTGCTATTGATACAGTTAACGTTACCATGGTTACAACCGCCTTGATTTACTGTAGCCGTTCTTAATGTAAACTATCCCTTGGTTACCGTTGCTAAGGAACCGAGAACCAATCAAAAGCGTTTTCAAGGTATCGGGGACCAATCGGAATCGTTGTAAAGTGAACTTGAACCGTTTCTAGGGTGATCGTGACCGTTGCTATGGACCGAGAACCAAACAGAAGAGTTACCAAGTGAACCAGAACTGTTGCTATGGTAACCGTGACCATTGCCCTGGTTACGGTTAACCCCTCCCCGGGGGGGTCACTGGTGTCGAAATCTCATTTTTCTCCTACTTATGAGGTAATATTGAGGAGAGCTTTTAAAAAGGTCACTACTTTTGCGTCGTAAGGCTAAAAGTGCTTGTGGTAATTTGTTAAGCCAGTCTGTGTTTGTACACAGTGTTCTTAAAGTTTCTTTAAGTGCAGTATGGAATCTCTCTATTTTTCCATTACACTGAAGATTAAAACTTGTAGTCCTGTTTTTAGTGATTTTGTATTTATTGCACAAGAGTTTGAACATTTCTGATTTGAATTGTTTGCCTTGGTCCGAAATTATTTTTGCAGGAGGTCCAAATCTCAAAATCTGGCTATTTTCGAACATATGAAAAAAATTCTCCGCTGAAGTTTCTTTGGTGGTACCTACTTCGAACCAGTTAGAGTTGCGATCTATGGCTGTTAACAAATATTTGAATTGTTTATTAGAAGGGAGTGGTCCAACAATAAAAATATGAACGCAATCTTATTTGTCCCATTCCTCGAATTCGATGTTTTTTTAATTTAGGATTTTTAATTATGCGGTTGAGATTGCATGACTCGCAATTTTGAAAAAATGCCTTCACATCTTTTCTCATTGAATGCCAGCAAACTTCTAAACGAAACAATTCACAAGTTGTCTGTATACCAAAATGCCCGAGGTTATATATTTGTGCAATACAGTTCCTTTGATATGATTTAGGAATAAGCGGTCTGAGTTTGTTCCAAATACTGACGTCGAACCATGTCTTAGAGAATTCGATTATTTTCAACGATTTTGTCTCCAACGCTTCTTTTATAATTTCATTTTGCCTATCCCTTAGTTCCTCATTAGGAATAAGTGGCTTAAAATTTATTTCATTAACTGTATGTCTCGATAAATAGTCGGTCACAATGTTCGCCTTTCCAACAATATAATTTATGTTACAATTAAACTGAGATAAAACTTGTTTGTCTGGGTTACGTAGGGGCTGGGGTCATTCGTATTCAAGGTGTGAATTAAAGTCTTGTGATCGGTGTAGATTTCAAAAGCCCTAGATTTTAGTATCTCTTTAAAATGTTTGATGCTATCATAGATCGCCAGTAGTTCTCGATCATATACTGAATGTCTTTTTTCTTTTCCAACTGGGTGGAGAATCACAATTCCAATTTGAACACACTCAAATAAACACACCACATCCATTTTTAAATATATATTACTTGAATTAATTGTAATAATAAGTACAAAAATAAATAATAAAGTAATTATAACAAATAAAGTATCACCTGAAGTCTCTTCAAATCATCTAATAAATGAATAATTTATTTTTATTAAATAATGATGTCATTCATCGGTAATGGAGCGATTGTTTCAATGGATAATTTCTTGTTAATAATTTGACATAGTCCCTGTCTGTGTGGAACTGTATCACTTCTGATACATATTTTAACGAACTCATTCTTATTTAATTGCAACGTCGAGATTATTTATTTTTCAACCTCTCTATTTTCAACCGATTCTTTGAAAAATATTTTAATTTATTCCAAGTCAAAGCTAATTAAATCAATTATTGCTCCATCATTTGCTGCTGCTCTGTTATTCCTTTGTAATCTGTTATTAAATTTCGACAATGCCTCTCCACATTTTATTGTCATATTTTAAACAGTATTATCATACAATTAATTTTTTGTTCTCATTTATTTTTTGAATAACTTCTTATAATTTGCATTTCAAAGTAGTTTCACATTTATAGCTTGATTTATTTTATTATTAATAAAACGACTGTGAATAGAGAAAGATGATTTTTATGAAACTTTTTTTTAAGAGAGGATAATAAAAGAATGAAAAAAAATTATATATTTATAGTTTAAAACTTCCAGAGGCATGAATCCTAGGAAAGGTTGATTTCAGGTCATTGAATTTCCGGATTTGAAAAAGTTATTAAATATTTTATTATTAAAGTACTTCCGTTTGTAAAACGTCTTTATTTTATTTATAATAAAGTATTATAAAGTTGTGAGTGATCTTGATGAGTTCTGTGAACATCTGCAAAAGATAACTTTATCATTGTTACGTTGGATATCAAAAGTTAAAGTCATTACACCAAAATTTACATTATATACCACAATATATTTTTCAAACAACTTTTCGAGGAAAAATTTGTCTTTTGCAAATGAAGATAATGCGATATAAATACGAATATTTAATTTATTATTTCTTTTTGGAATTTGCAAAATTAATTTTGATAACATTTCTTTCACACTTTATAATAATGTGTAAATATAAAAAATTCTCATTTTAGATGTTAATTTAAAATCTTTTCAAACCTAAAAATATCTAATATTTTAATTAAAAAAACAAATATTTTAAAATATTTTAAATATTAAAATTCAAAATTTTATGCGAGCTCCCTAAATTCTTACAATCATAATTAGGAAAGTTTTGAAAATTCGCCTTTAACGTATTAGGGTGAACCAAAAGTCTTTTCGTATTTTTTATTAAAAATTTTTTATAAAAAATTTTACAACAAATAAAAAACATTTCAGTTTCAAAGTAAAGGCCATTTGAATCTATTGCTTGAACCCATCTATGGGCAAGTTGTGCGATCCCACTGCGGTACCAATCCTTGTTCTTAGAAGCGAAGAACTGGTGACACCCGTTTTCGACCTCGGCCAGATTATTGAAGCTGCGACCACGAAGAAAGTGTGCCATAGAGGGGAAAATGTGATAGTCGGATGGCGCAAGATCCGGACTGTACGCTGGGTGTGAAAGAAGTTCAAAGGCGTCGAGATTTATGATTTTTTCCTTTGTTTCTTTGGCGGTGTGCGGTTTTGCATTGTCCTGTTGTAGAAGAACTCACTTTCAATTGATCAAAGCGGGATATTTCTCGCCAAGTGCCGCGTACTTTCGATCAAGTTGGGCGCAGTAAAGGTCAGCGTCGATGGTACGACCATTTTGAACCAGCACGAAGTGAATCACGCCTTCGAAATTCCACTAAACACACAAAAGGGCCTTCTTTGAGAAACGATCTTGTTTCGCTTCCGGTTTCACCATTTGTCCGGGGTCCAACCATTGATTTTGTTGGTCTGGATTACTGAAGTAAACCCACTTTTCATCGCAAGTTACAATTCGACGGATGAAACGGTCATCGCGCGGATTTTCAAGCAATTTTTGACAAGTTTCGAAACGCTTTTCGGCTTGAATTTGTGTCAATTCATGAGGCACTTCTCGACATCGTCTATTGACCTTGCCAAGAGCGCGAAGGTGTAGTACAATGGATGTTTGAGGAATATCGAGTTCGGCCGACAATCTGTGAGTACTTATTGACGGATTTGTCTCGACGGCTTCACGAATTGCTCCGGAATCTACGGTGATAAGTCGGCCTGAACGTGCATTGTCTCCGAGGTCAATGTCACCTTCGTTGAACCTTTTGAACCAATTTTGTGCATTACGATTTGAGACCACATTATCGCCTTCAACTTTGCATATCTTCTTTGTTGCTGCAGTTGCGTTTAAGCCCTGTTTCCAGTAATAGTGTAAAAGAACACGAATTTCAAAATTTTCCATGATTTTTCTAAAAGACCATAAAAATTATATTAACGACTAATTAGAAGTTTTAATATATATCATGATAGAGCAGTTCAAGAGCTTTAAAAACATATAACACATGTATATAAAATATCTTTATTTGGTAATAAGAAACAATTAAACAACAAGACGTAGAAAATACGAAAGGACTTTTGGTTCAACCTAATATTTTAAAAGTAAACATTAAAATACATATCGAAAAATCTCAATATCAATTATATAGTCACAGTTATTGAAGCTGCGACCACGAAGAAAGTGTGCCATAGAGGGGAAAATGTGATAGTCGGATGGCGCAAGATCCGGACTGTACGCTGGGTGTAATAAGAAACCTTACAGTCACAGTTATAGATCCTTATAACCACGCTCACAACATAGGGTAGATCATTTATTTTTAAGGAAAGCGTATTTCCAGAGGAAGAATATCGTGTTCGTTTCATGAGTTTCGTTTATAAAAGTTTGCTAATAATTCCTTCAATATTTGAGGACAGAGAAAGAAGCATTGTAATGAGATTCGTATATATTATATACTTTACACTATCATTTAATTGTCTTGTGATGTGTTATTCAACATATATATAAAAATTCAATTTTAATTTCACATAAAAGTAAAAATAATTTATTGACACTTATTACAAATTTATTGATTGTGAGATATTATAGAATTAAATTTAAATTAATTAAATGAAATATTACTCAATCACCAAATTTAGAATAATTCTAAATTTGTATTATATAACAATTACGGGCTCGAGAGCAGAGTTAATCTTTGACTCTCCATTTATTCTGTATATAATTGATGTATGTGTGTTTGTGATTTAGTTTATTTAAATATATTTTAGTACAGACCTTTTGTCTTCTAATATTGATAATAATAAGAAACTGTATTTTATGCGATGACTCGAGATTTATCATGAAATGTGTCTTGGGGTTTCCCGTTTTAATCACATCGAAATATGGGTCAAGTTTGAATAATGTTTCGTATTTTCTTTAAAAAATAAAAAATGTTTAAATCACTAAGAAATTCTTTTAATTTGATTTTCATTTACTCAAAGTTCTTAAATTCTAAAAATGTTTATCGTTGATATTTTAGTTTTTTCTCTGCTATCAAAAATGAAGCACAACCGCGTGTATCTGATATGCTGTGTCATAACGTTCTACCTCAACTCAAGGCCAAACTATCACTATTTCGACCGAAAAAAGTTTCCTAAATAATGCATAAATGGCAAACCTTTAATTTAGGTGTTTGCATTAGGAGAATTACCGGAGATGTCGACTAATAAAGGGCGTTGATTTATCAAAAATACGTATGCCTCTGTTCGGCTTTGATTTCCAGGTTATTGTTGCGTTGGCCTGGTCGGAGTATCTCTCTTTATTTGCAATTGGAACGACTCTTTTTCAAGATTTCAGATATTTAGAGATGAGTTCAAACTTCAAGGAACTGGATTGTCCAGTAATATTGAAAATAAGTGAATCTGTTGCTGAGAAATTCAAATTACTTTATCTTTTTCTCCGTAGTATTCACAAATCGGGAAACAAAATCAATCAATTACATGATCAGAGAGAAAATCTGCTATTTATACAGTGCGTTCCAAAAGTCTGTTCGAACCCATTGAAATTTTGATTTATGCTATTTATTAAATTTTTTAATTTGTTTAAATGCTTTAATTTAAATAATTTTAGTAAATTTAAAATTGAAATATCAAGACCATCTTTTTTTAAGATGAATTAATTAAATGTCGATCTTTTAGATTCAATGACAACTCGAAATATAGATATAAGGTTTAGGATTATTATTGTAGAATTAATGAACGAGGGTCATTCAACGGGTCGAATACAAGAAATTAATAAGAGACGAATGCATATTGTAATTGTCAACGGAGTTTACTTTTATCTTGGTGTGATTACGATCTGTATTCATTTTACCCATGTACGAATAGACAGATATTTAAATTTTTTATTGTTCTGTTAGAAACGAATTTTCAAGAGAAGAACAATATGTCAAATTGTAGATCATTTAAGCAAATACCTTTGTTAAACATTCGAAACACATAAAATGAAGTATGTTATGAAGATATTTGAAGATCACATTAAAGATTTTGGATTCTATATATTTCTAACACTACTTAGTTTCCCTATAAAAATATTATATGATAATTTATTTTATTATTTATTTATTTATAATTTATTATGCGATGTATTATTATTTAAAAATAATCAATAATAATATTTATTAAAAATATAAAAAATTATAATTAATCACTGCGGATTAATTTATCTTACCGAGAAATTTTATTACTAGCATTCATTGAAAAAAATTTATGCAAATGCTTACTTAAAAAATCGGATCCATTCCATTCAAAGATAAGAAGAAAATATAACTCAGTTTGGACAGATCTTTTACAACAGTACTTGGTTTACTGAACCTATCCTATAATAACTATAACTGTTAGTCCTATTAGCCATTGTTTCTTCCTTTATCACGATTCCTTTTTTTGTGATTTGTACAAAACTTAATGTTTTCCGCCCATTCCTAAAGTTCGATAACTAAATTTTCGTAATTTTTGTTTCACTTCTTTATTATTTTTTATATTAGGTTGGTCGAAAAATAATGGCGGTTTTTGAGCTTTATACTTTGCTTATCTACTTTGATATGTATATAAGTTTAAATGCATTAGTGTTAGATATTATTTGAAATCTTATGCCTAGCTGTATATTCCTATAGTCATTATTAACATATTGCTGT
>MQRK01255218.1:630-17275 GCA_001938485.1 Girardia tigrina
TTTATGATGGCCCACAATTTAGGAACAATAAGGATTTGATTTTGAAAATAAATACGGTAATATTGGAATTGTGCGATTCTAAACGAGAAATTCTCCAGGAATTATACACACAAATTCGTAAGAGGCTCTGCAAAGTTCTTCAGAGCAAAGGTGGTTTATATAACAAAATAAAAACATAGGAATATAAACATTTCTCGATGACTTTTTATATTGTGGCGAAAAAAATATTCGTTTTGTAAATGTATACTGTAATACAAAGTCTTAATAATTTTTATTGATCGGCTTTTTGAAAAAGTATATTATGGTAATTTAACTGTAATATTTATATGAAGAAAATAATATACTAATTATTATCTAGTAGGAATTTCTAAAAAATCTATCTAAAAAATACAATTTAGCGAAAAAATTATTCGCTTAGTATATGTAAACAAATCGATAGTTTTCAACAAACAACTTAACAGGATAATAAATCTAAAATGTCACATTGGTCAGATCTCAGTCTTTGACATGTTTCCTTCAATATCAGGTTTAGTGCTAATTCCATTTGTTCCATCTCTATTTTACGAACGTTTTCTAGGAGGTCCGTCGTTATGTTTTTATGATCTAGATTCATCTCTTCTAATCTCTCAGCCATCATAGAATATATTGAAGAGATAGACTGTTGGAGAGTTTCTATCATCGGTGGGAATGGTTGCATTTTCCGATTGATCTTAGGCGTTGATGAGGAAGGGAATAATAATGAACCTTCCATGAATTCGCAGTTGATTGCCGACATTGCGTTCAGTGTCTACGTTAAGGTTAATTTTCATGAATAATAAATAATTTTTTATCTGAATATTTATCATTTGTTTTATTGCTTCCATGAGCTCCTTCTCATATATCAACCGGATCTGTAGAAATGCAGATGGCTGTAGTTGTTCTATCCGATCTCTCATTCGTGAATTTTTCCGGATTTCCACCATGTGATATTTCAGGTTTGAATCATTATATGACAGGCTGAATTAGGTCCATATTGAATTTGTTGGTACGTATTTTACGTGCTTATATGGCATTCTTCTTCAGCGTTTTTATTGTCACTGTTCTCAATCCCTGTGATGTAATAAGTGGTGATGGGGATATTTTCCATACACCATTTCTGAGAGGTTGAACTGGAGACCAGGATCTCTTCATATTTTTTCGACTTGATGTAGTGGTAACTGGATCTAACACCGTTTCTGTCTGTGTGTTGATTGAACAGGTAATTGGATCTAACACCATTTGTTTCATTAATGATTAAATCTTTGTTTTTTTGTTAAGGTTTTCTTTGAGAGTCATGTCGCCATTTTTATATTTTGATTTCTTAAAAATGAATATTAACGTATTGATTACAATTCAAATTTGAATTTTAATTAATATTTTAAATTTCTAATCAGACATCTGCCATTATTTCAAAATCCTGTTAAGAAAATGGTGAGTTTTTTTCAGCTCTGTAAATAATTTTTTTTAGAATTCAAATTTATTCCAATACTATAAGAACAGTTTCTCTTCACAAGAATATTTTATGTGTCCGACATGTGAGGCAGTGTACAGAACTACTTTTGAAGAATTTTACAATGATCATAAACAACATATAGTTCCTTTCACCAAATCGAAAAAGAATATATTCAAAGAAAATATGTCGAAGATGATTCAAGAGAAAATTCTTATGAAAATTCAACAATGTCTATTATACAGATGCTGCCTGGCAAATGTTAACAATCCACAAATTTGTCATGATACAATGCAGCGTTACTATGGATATGTGTTCAAAAAAGATGTGAGTATTACATTTGTCCAGTGTGTCAAAATGCAAGTAGTGGTGACTATCATCATTTTTATGATAATCATAAGGATCATTTGTGTGACTTTTCAGAAGTCCAAGACGAATATCTTCCAATCATCAGCGTATCCAATTCTCGCAGCACAAAATGTTTCAAATGTTCCAATTAAGAAGAATATTTCAAATGTCTCAATTGAGAAGAATGTTTCAAATGTTCAAATAGAGAAAAATCTTTCAAATGCGACAAAATTCCCATTAAAATATGTAAATGTTACAAATGTTCCAATGGAGATACATGTTTCAAATGATGCCGAGGCTGCCATTGCTGTAAATATTCCATCAAAACGTGTATATGATACAAATATCATAAATGTTCCATCAAAAAGTTCAAGACAAAGACCAATTCATAAAGCTTCATTGAATAAGAAGGTACGTCAATATGTTATCTAGGCTCCCCAGGCTAACCTAGTCAGCCTAGGCAGCAAGGTTACAAGTTTCCATGAGTTTCTGGAATATTCCAAGAAGGAAACCATGGAGATTATACAAGACAACATGGTTGATTTCAAGGCTATCAAAGTCAACCTTAAATTGGAGGCAACATTCACCAATGTTGATGATGAATTATCACGTAGAGCATTCAAGACCAAAAATAGACCAATGTTAGAATCCGATGATATTATGAACTGGGTCAATGAAGAACATACCAAGATAATAAAGGAAGCTGATGAAAGCAAGGAGAAAAAGAGTGGATGGACTCTGGCACCTGTAAATCAGTTGATTATCCATGTTCATAAATACTCCCCAATGAGAGGCAGCTCCTACACACAGCTTCCTGCATGGATAGTCAAGAAAAAGGCATGCATCAATGTACAAAATAATGACAGTATGTGCTTCAAGTATACTATGCTGTCAAAGTTCGTGGAGGATCAACATAATGTATCACGAGTTTCAAAATACGACAATCTACAGCACACATATGACTTAAACTGTATTAGATTCCCGAGGAGCCTGGAAGAAGTCAATAAAATTGGAAGCTGCAACAATGTTTCAATCAATATTTTTGGATTGAAGAAGGAAAAATTTTATCCCATACTAGTATGTAAGGAAGAATTAGTAGATCATAGGGATTTGCTCCTGCTACATTATAGAGAAAAGAGGCACTTCATCTTGCGCCTTATCCGATCTCAAATATCAAAACATAAGGAAAGGATCGAGTTTTGTAAAAGATGTTTTACACATTTCAATGGTGATTATGCAGCAATCACGGTGGAAGAGCACAATGCCTATTGCAATAACAATCATTGCATCAGAGCGGAATTTCCAAAGGAAGATTATATCGAATTCAAGGAATATGAAAAGATACAGAAAGTTCACATCATTAGATATTGTGACTTTGAAGCCATTCTAAGTCCAATCAAAACGTGCAATCCGGATCCACAACTTAGCAGTACGACAGCATACCAGTATCATAAGCTATCATCATACTGTATGTATGCATTGGGTATTGACAATGAACCGTTCCTATACAGAGGTCCAGATGCAGCGGAACATTTTATACAACGTATGGAAAGTTATGCTCACAGAATTGAAGATATGTTACAGCAACAAAAATTCAACATGGTAATGAAATGGCAAGAAAAATGTGAATGGAACAAGGCAACACAATACTACTTGTGTGAAAAATCATTCACAAAAGACAATTACAAAGTCAAATACCATTGTTATTTCACTGAAAAATATCGAGGAGCAGCATGCAATAACTGTAATTTGCGATGTAAAATATGTACAAATATTCCTGTTGTTTTCCACAATCTTAGCGGATATGACTCCCATTTCATAGTTAGAGAACTTTGGAAGATAGAAGGAAACATAGATGTTATTCCAAACAGCGAGGAGAAATACATCACATTTACCAAGCTTGTGGGTAGAATTAAGCTACGATTCATGTCATCATCGCTGGACAGCTTTGTCAAGAATCTTACAGCAGATGAACCGAAGGAAACTAAAAAGTTCTTTCCAAATACATTTGACTTGGTCAAAAGGAAAGGAGTATTCCCATATGACTACATAATATCATGGAGATCGCTGGATGAAACAGCATTGCCAGTAAAAGAGGCATTTTACAACAAGCTGAACGACACCGATATTAGTGATGCTGATTATCAACATGCACAAAATGTTTGGTAAGCTTTCAAATGCCAAACACTTAGAGAATATAGTGATGTATATCTTCAAACAGATGTGCTGCTTCTTACGGATGTCTTTGAGAGCTTTCGGGATGTGACACTTACTGAGTCACAAGTTTGATCTAGCTCATTTCTTTACATCACCAGGTATGAGTTTGGCAGCAATGTTGAAATATACAGACATAAGGCTTCAAATCCTGAAAGATTATGACATGATCCTCATGCTGGAAAAAGGTTTCCGACGTGGAATGTGTCAATCTAGTCATCGGTATGGTGAGGTAAACAACAAATACATGAAAAATTATGATCCATCCAAGGCATCCTCATACATAACATACTTGGATGTTAACAATTTATATGGATGGGTAATGAGTGCTCCATTGCCTTTTGATAATTTCAAATGGATTGATACACCAAAAGAAATTCCAATTGAACAACTGGACCCTAATGGAGATGTGCGTTACATATTGGAAGTGGATGTTGAATATCCAAAATCCATCCATACAAGACATGAGCAGTTGCCTTTTCTACCTCAGAGCAAATGTCCACCTAATGGAAAACATAAGAAGCTGCTCTGTCACTTGGAAAATAAACAAAAATATATAGCCCATTACATCAATCTCCAACAAGCTATAAGGAATGGGCTCATAATCACAAAAATCCATCACGCTCTTCAGTTTAGTCTTTCAAAATGGCTTAAGCCATATATTGACTTTAACACCAATATGAGGACCAATGCCAAAAACGACTTTGAAAATGATCAGTTCAAACTATACAATAACAGCGTTTTTGGCAAAACGATGGAGAATATCCGCAACAGAATCAACATCGAATTGGTATGTGATTGGAAGCGGGCAAAAAAGTTCATTGCCAAATCAAATTTCCACAGCAGCATCATATACACCGAAAACCTGGTGAGTATACACATGCTGAAAACATCATTAAAGTTTAATAAGCCGATATATATGGGGATGTCAATCCTGGATCTATCCAAAACCTTGATGTACGACTTCCATTATGACATCATGGTTCCTAAATTCAATCAGGATTTGCAACTAATGTATATGGATACTGAAAGCTTTGTCTATCAGATTCATACAGAGGATCTGTTTGCGGAGTTTTTTTCAAATGGCTCAACACATGGACAGCTCAGACTATCCAAATTATTCAACATCAAATAAAAAGGTCCTTGGAAAGTTTAAGGATGAAGTCAATGGTCAAATCATCTCTAGATTCGTGGCACTACGGTCTAAAATGTATGCGAATGATGTGGATGGTAAGATCAAAAAGAGGGCAAAGGGAGTTCAACGGACAACGGTAGCAAACCAAATCGGATTCCATGATTATATGAGTATGCTGCGGGAACAAATCAATATAATTTCTGAAATGCGAAGGATCCAATCAAGAGAACACCAAGTCTCCACAGTAATGATGCGGAAGAAAAGCCTAGACTGGTTTGACGATAAACGACATATTTTGACAGATGGAATAAGTACATTTCCTCATGGACATTATTTTTTGTGAATGATCCACTTGTATATATTGTACATATGTAGATAAATGTTTGTTCTTTATGATCTTGTTACGTTTTAATTCAATTAAAGGTTAATTAAATAATCATTTCAGAAAGTAACATATAAAATATTTATTAACTTACAACACTTTAACATGTAAATTTCTCCATTAATTTCTAAATTCAGCTTTACTATCTCTAATATATATTTCATTTCTGTTTCTATATCCATTTTAACAAATGTATTAACCTATTTTATATAAAATCAAGACTAAATTATTACAAGATTTATTAACACAACAATACAACTTGCATCAACAATTAAAAACAACGAATTTCTGACAATTTCCAGATTGGATAATTTTTACCCTTTCTTTTTTTTCTACCTTGTATGCATATTTTGATAAATGCCATAGTATAATTAGACAATTTCATTGTTGGTTTTTCATCTCTGAATTTTAATCCATCATCTGATCGAAAATATTGTTCTCTATGTTCACTCAGCTTCCCATCTGGTCTTGTTCCAACTTCTTGTAGGGCAATATTCAAAAGATCATAATTGCGATCACTAATGTCCTTTACATGGTAGCTAAATTTGCCCTTTCTAACGTATACTGGATCCCTCAATTTAATTGATTTCGGATATTTCAACAAGTTAATCTGATATCCTCTATATATTGTTGATGTAGAAACCCATGGCGAGTAAGATTTTTGTGGAGCATCTCTTTGTTTTGGTTGAAAATAACTAGCTTCGTTATCCTGGCTAACAAAGGCTTCATCAATTGGTGTCTGTTTATCCTTGGTTGCCAGAGTGCCTCGGCTACTATTGGTTGTCCAACTAGCCTAAGAAGCCTGATTAGTCTAGGCCGCCCTACTGGTCTCACTGGTTCGACTAGATTACGTTGATCAGTATTTATCTCTTCAGTTAATTGGTTAGGTCCATTAATAACAAGTCTTCTTATCATCAATCTTCTTTTCTTCAGTTACCTGGTTAAGTTCATTAAATGATTTAAACTTAAACTTCATTTTAGCAGGAACAACTTGATTTGTCAAATGGATTTTGAAATAATGACAAAATGTCTGGATGTCGCGATATCTCATAACGTTTATTATATTTGGGTGAGTATACTATAACCCAGTCATGATCGGCAAGATTAATTTTATATTCAAAATGCATTAGTATTGGTGCTTGCATATTAGTGGTTGTAAAACCTAAACCGATTTTAACTTTGTCATCTTGGTTAAGAAAAATACCTTATTCGTACCCAGTAGCGAAGCTAATTCTTCTGACATGTGAATAACAGAGATAAAAAAATTACCGTCTATATGTTTTGCAAGAACATTATTTTGACTTAATAAGAGTTGACAGGTATTTTTTCTACATGTTTTATACCTTTGTAAGATTTATCTTTTCGACAGGAATCTTATGTAAGTTAGACTACGAGAAATTAAAAGTACTCGTTTGTTGAGCTCTTATGTCAATTCTGTTAACGTCTTCACGACCATAATAACATATAATTATCTTCGCTCATGAACAGCTGAACCATATAATACAATCTCTGTTATTAACTTCAAAGATTCCGTGGAACCTTCTGCTACTCTTGGTCTTTAAGGAAAATTCAGATTGTGATCTTGAAAAATTGCGTTAGTGGTTCTGCGCCCGGCCTATCTTCAGATAAAGGTAGATCGATCGTTGTGGACCTATCATGTGGTTCATCACGAAGGCCAATCGTGGTACTTAACTCGACTGGGGTTCGGGTTTAGCGTGACTCCTAAAACAATGCAGAAAGTGCAGAATTACGTATTGCGATCGGACCAGTAGTGCAAGCCAACACCGACGCATACTACGATGACATCGTAGTAAAGACCCCAAAGATATCGGTGTATCGTTTTGACGCTTCTAAAGAGATTTGGGTTGGAAACGAAGCCCCCAGTGGCGATTGATGGCGGTCGTATCTTGGGGCTGGCAGTAAAAGCGGGGGCGAACGGTGGGCTACAATGACGGCCGGACGGTGATATTCCCGTATGTTTTGCTTGCGTGGGCTACTATCCGGTGTACGGATGGTTAAGATCAGCATGTAGTGTCATCAAACGGCTCGCCAGTGGCGCTGATTGGGACACCCCAATGAAATAGCACGTGGTCGGAATCGCGAGCCCGTTGTTCGAGCGGGTTAAGTTGGTTGATCCAGATGATTGGGAGGTGCCTTCAATCGAGAAGGGGGAAATACGATTTGATACCAGCTCAAACTCAATCGACGTGAGGGTCGAAATATACGGGAAGGCGGTCGAGGTCGCCTGCTGGCTTCGACCGAAGGAAGACAACAACCATATCAACTGCGCGGAACTGGAAACAGCAAACCAGGCGCTCAAGGAAACCGCAAAGTTGGGGATCCGCGAATTTGAGCTGTTCCCAGATTTTGCGATGGTCCACAAGTGGCTCAACTTCGCGTTGTCTGAATTGGAGCCAATTAAATCGTGAGCCATCAGCGAACTGTTGATCAGATGGATGGTCCATTTATTCAAGCAGGTTGTCATAAAGAAGCAGATGAGCGTGAGGGTGACAGTCGTTCGCTCGGGAGAGAATAGAGAGGACGCATTGACTCATGTCCAATTCCATTGGTGGTCAATGATAAAAAGAGCGTCAGTGGTGGCGATTTTATCCTCTGGTGAGCTACAAAGGCCAGTCGACGGTCTTAGAAAATTTCATGAAATCAATCATTTCGAGGTCTGAAGAATCTTGTTCCTGGAAAGGAGAATATGGGGACCCAAGAGGGTCTCGAAAGGCTATTTAGAGGTAGTAATAAAGAGTTGCGAGCAATGCCCTTCAATCGATCCGTCACCAACCCGCTGGACTGAAGGTGAGCTGAGAGTGAAGAAAACGTGGAAGCACCTAGCAATAGATGTAACTCATGTCAGATGAAAACAATTCTTAACGGTGGTCTATTGCGGCCCAGGGCGGCTCGCAGTATTGCGCCAAATCACAGCAAAAAGCTAACCAGAAATATATTCAACCGTGAGCAATGTTTGGAACGATTTCGAGCAACCAGGATAAATGCTGCTAGTTAACTACAATACTTTCAAGTCATCATTGGTAACACGCCTTCTTACTCAAACCGGAATTGAAACCTAAAAGCAAAGACAATCGCATCGACAATGAAGAATCCACGGCGATCTTCAGGCCGTTCGAAACGCCCACTGGGGGTCAGCCCAAAAGAGCAATCCTCAGACCGGCCCCGTTTGGGGACTTCAATTGTGCGGACGCCGTGACGAACGGAAGCAGTGGAATCCAACAGTGCACAACCAGAAGCCTGTGTGCCCTAAGGGTAGGAGAGTGTGTCACGTGATTTATGGGGAAATATTTATTTGCTTAAATGGGTGGTGTGCTGAGGTAGAATTTTATTTAAATACATTTTTGCAGTATCTTCACATGTTTAGTCCATTCCATGTTTTTATACCCTTGTAAAATGTTAATTCGCAATTTTAATATATTTTGAATATAAAATACTAAATACAAAATATTAAATACAACCGAATAGATTTTCATTATATTCCACCAATTTAAAATGAAAAGATGCCCTTATTAATTGTAAACAGGTGGAATATAATGAAAATTTATTCAATTGTCGCTATCAGTCTTTTATATTAGTTCTATTATGAAATAAAATGTGCTTTGTGTATTGAAAAAAGGAAATAGAAAACTATACATTACTTCTTCTCTTAAGTCACGAATTGACTTTTGTTTACCGATAATTACAGTTCGTGGATTTGTGCTTTTCCTCTGTGCTGTATCAATAAATACATATAACCTGAAAATTTGAATAAAATTAATAAATAAAAATTGTATGTTAAAATGTTTATCAGATCAATGTTTATTGAGAACATTCAGACAACTCTCAGAAGATCTTTCACTATTTGAGATCGTTCTATTTGGTTTTATTATTTCTTTTTTCAATCATGATTATTCGAACAATTTTTCAAAATCTTTTTAAAATATTTAAATTTTAAAAATATTAATTAAAAATAATAATTTAAACAATTTCTTAATAAAAACCCAAAATAATTAAAAATGTTATGAAATTATGGAAAATGAATTTAATTTAAATTTTATTAAAAAATAGTAAACTTAATTTTAATTGTTAATTTAAAAAATATAACTCATCAAATTATTATTTCAATTATATTCGAATAGTCAATCACTGTAAATACAATTCATCTGGGTGGGAGAATCACCATTCTAAGTTCAACATACTTAAATCAACATACAGCATCAATACATATACAGATTCAAACAATTAAAATATTCATCACAATGTTAAAATTAGTAAAAATAAATAAAAATAATAAATAAAATATATAAGTACTTGAAATAATATAATTTTTAACTTAAGTTAAAATATAAACTATTTTTATTTTATATAAAAAATTAAGAATTTAGAAATTAGTTATAATTAGCTATCCCTGTTTTTAATTAAATATTATTTTCTATATTAATTATTAGTTTTTCATTTTATTTGTTTAAAATTAATGAATAGTTTTTAACAAATGTTTATGATTAAAAGCATTAATAAATATTTATTGATAAAATAATCCTTATTTTCAATATTGGTATTTTTTCAGTATGTAATTTTATTATATGTTGAAATACACTAATTAGAAGACCATTTGATATGTCATTACCTATAATAAACGAAATTTTTTATAAATTGAGTGAAGATTTACTAGTTTTATATCAAATAAAAACTATAGGGTGATATAATTGTGTCTATATTAAATAATGAGACAATCCTGTAACTAAAATATGCATAAGAAAAAAATCGATAATTGGTATTACCCTTGACAAAGAAATCATCAGATGTTATGGTGTTAAAATACCTTTGTGATGATAAACTTGTATTTCGTGTTTGTTAAAAACGTTTAAGTTGGAATCCTTATAAATGTTTTCACAAGTTGTGTTTAAATTGAATTTCTTGTTATGATAATTGTTCAAAATATATTGAATGTCCTGGAATTTTAGAGGAAAAATAAACGGCGTTGGTCCCACTAAAATATTTCTTATTTTGAAAATTTCACTTGACCTTTTTTAAAGAGAGCAATGAGAACCAGAATTTTTATCAGTTCACTTAATACAATAAATGAGGTTCGTATATAACATCGCACATAGTAAATTTGCACACACCATCTCACTATCTACACTATGTATTACAGTAGCACTCCCTCTATTCACTCACCCCATACTTTTCTTTCCTTACACCAACACATAATAATAACCGGGTACAGAAATGGATTAACAACTAAAGCGAGAGAAGTAATAGAAGAATAAATGCACTTCACACACATGTATTCTAACCACAAAATAGAAATAATATAAGAATAATAATACAGTGCACACACGCGCGTACTCAGACCAAATCAATATGTACACAAATATACGTCTGGGGCCTGAATTATTGATTTCATTGTGTATGTGTGTACACCTTTATATGGTGAAAGGGGTTTCATTTCTGAAATCTACTCAATTAAGAATTTTTGAAAAATCAGGCTATAAACGGTAATTCTATTGAAAATATTTATTCCGGTTTATCATATTTTCTATTCTCATTCGATTTCATACCAGCTCAATTTCAAAATCAACCGAATATTCGAGCTACATTTTCTGATAATCGAAATTCAATCATCGTTAGATAATCATACTAGATAAATTTGTTATTCGCTTAAATAAAACGAATTCATCAACAGCCACATTGCAACTGCTCATTCCACCTGCTCCAGAGTCTTCAGTTGTACATACGGCATTCATGTCTTCGTCATCAGTATCAAGCAGCTCTGATGTATCACCTATTATGCACCATTCTTCAATACCACTCCTCTCTTCTGCAAATGCAGAGAAAAGAAAATATCTTAAAGACGAAGACGGTTGGGGTTTTCAGCACGACTGGTTGAAACGATTTCCATACTTGGAGTACCCTACAGATCGAGATGCTGCACTCTGTTATCCCTGTCGTGTTTTTCAGTTACAAGGAAGCAAAGATAGAGCTTTTACTTCCCAAGGTTTTTTGAATTGGAAGAAAACTCTGGACAAGCAGAGGATTTCCAAAGCATGCATCCAATGAGGTTCATAGATTAGCTATGATGTTATGTCGTTGCCCTTGGAATAATCACCCCCTTATAGGAAGAGCTCGTAGTCGTAAGAAGTATTTTGAAAAAAAACGCTCATTTGGATTCTTTCCAGATTAAATTGCGTTTTTAATGCTTCTATTTGTATCTTTTGTTTTGCATTTATCCTTCCAGGCAATATATGAACAGCGAGTTGCATTTGAAGAAACATACCCTGTGAGTAATATTTTAAATTTGGTATGTTGAAATTGGTTTGTTGAATTTTGTATGTTGAGTTTAGTATTTGGAAATGTGTTTCTCCCATCCAGATGGAAAATTGATATTTTGAATGTTCACGATAAATAATTATTCGAGTATAATTTTCATTTTAAAGTAAAGCATAAGATATTTAAAAGTATTAAAAATATTAAATCGTTTCAAATCTTCATATTAAAAATTTAAATAAAATAAATAGTTTTAACTAAGTTTTGAATTAAATAAATGTTCCTTCTTTCAATAAAATATTTTTTAAATAAAATTAATATGTAAATAAAATTGATACTAAAATTACCAAATTTAAACTTTAAAAATAAAATCTGAAAATAATGAAAAATTTTTTCGAATAATTGTTTATTAACAAACATTTATCAATTTAGAACGATGTCGAATGACGAAAGTTTTGCTGAGAGTTGTCCAAAAGACAATTCTGATTGTATTGAAAATAAAAGTTCGAAAACCCATGTTGGTGTTCTTAAAATGCTAGCCAGCGTAGCAGTCGCTGGATGCAGCACGGCTATGTGCGAAATTTATATACTTCAAAATTAAAATATTGTGCGGAATATTTTACTAAGATTATATTTTATGCAAGTTTTGTTTTTAAAAAATGTTAATATATTTAAAAGTAATGTTCAATAATGGTTTTAAAATGAAAAGACAAAATTTTAAAAATTTAAAAGAATATATCAAAAACGTTTAAAATTAAAAATATCATATTTCTTTAATTTAAATATTTTATTACATTAATTATTTTTGAAATGAATAAATGAATAATGGAAATTTTGGGTAAATGTTAATTATTATTGTTATAAATGTAAAGGTATTAAAAATTAAAAAATAATAGAAAATTTTTTTAATAAATTAAAGAACTTTAAATTTAAAAATTATGATATTGAAAAACAAAATCTTTTTCAAGTTTTCAAAATTACATAATATTATATTTTTAAGCGAAATAAAATGTAAATTTAAAAAATGTACTTGAATATTAGAAATGAGTGAAATGGTTATTAAAGTAGGAAATGAGAAATATATTTTTTGCTTTAGATCGAAATTTTAGGACGTGTGAGAAAGTTCTATTTACGACCAAGGATTAATTGCTAAAATAAATCGTCACAGAAATTCAATTCATTTAAACGAAACAGCAATTATTTAAATACGATGTCAAACGTGATTGTCTCATAATTCCGAATGAAATCACGAGAGAGCTGATGGATGACAATGCAGTGACAACGAGTGATTATTTATCAATTTTAGTAATGAAATATTTGTGAAAGATATCGAACAATCGATTAACATTATCGCCGCTAGTCAATACAACATTAATCGGCACACCCACCTGACGGCATTGTGGCTCAATCTGCGATGACACTTAATCAATATCTTCTACGATATATTAATAAAATTAACCCTTTATTCATTTTCTGGAAAATTAATATTGATGATTTTTTTCTCACTGGCGGATGATATTCAAATGTTCGCCCAATTGATCGATTTTTTAAACAAACGAAACGTTTTTATCAATAGGAAAAAAACCAATTGATTTTTTTTAATATCATTTAATTTTTATCAGGAAAATGCAAAGAAAATTAAGAAAAAACCAAAAAAATTATACATTTAATTTGATATGATTTTAAATCTTAGACTAAAATGTCATAAATAATTATATGAAATAAATTAATATAAAATTGTAATATTAGAATTAAATAAAATTTAGGTTTGCATTTCGAATAAAATTATACATATGGAAAAAGGTAAATTTAGTTTGCAAACAACTGCTGGATAAATCTTTCATGGCCAAATTTGTTGCTAGGATTCTGAAGAAATCGAAAAAGGCCAAAAGTGAGAATAATGACTAGATTTATAATGTTATAATATCTCATTCGACTGGTCTATGGTACAACACAACCTATACCAATGAGTTCACCATTCTCTATGACTTTGTTTATCATAATTGTGTTAATCAGTCGAGACTTGTGATCTTTGATGTTGCACTAAATTATTCGATCTCTTACAAAGTAATTGACAGTGGTCCATTCATCTATGGCTATATGAAATATATATTTGGGCCCTCTCGTAAGAACATTATTATATTAAACTCTATCCGTCTCCACGCGAGGCGACTCATACATAACTTTAAGACTGACAAAGCCTCTGTCAAGCCGATCCTACATACGTTTACTATGATCCGTGTGGCTCGTATTGCCTAGGCTGAAATAATCCTAGATCAGTATGGCTCCTCTAACATTTATATTTTTGCGGACGCCGTATATGGGTAAGCCTGAACACAATGGTGGGATTGCCGGTTTCAAACTTCGGAGTTCGTTCTACACTAACCCAAAGGCTGTAATAAAGCACATGCTCCCTAATACCAAGGCTGACGCATGACTAATACCCGATAACTTCATAAAATTTTTTAATAATAATCATCAAAATTAAATGGATGTGCCAGCATATGCTTTTGATCCTAATTACTTTAAAAGAGAGGTGTACTTTCTATTTCAAATCCCTACTCCCGAAGAAATTGTCAACTGTCTCAGTGGTAAAGATAATTCTGCTCCGGGTAGTAGTGATATCTCATACAAAGATATCCTTTACTATCGTCCTGCTGCCATGGTCCTCCATCAATTATTCAAAATTAGACCTAAAGGATTTATCACCGGAAGTGTTGAGTATATAGTATTTTAAAAAATTATTTTTTATAAAATCTTGTTTTATTAAATAGAGTAAAATAGAATGATTTACCCTTCTATTTAATTAAGTATAAATTGTATATAAATAATTAAATTTAAAGTAGAGAAAAAGATAAATAATGTAGATTAAATAAAAAGTAATTATATCAATAAAATAATCAAACTATTTTAAAAGTAAATAAAGATAAAAAAATTTAAAAGAAGGTTGTAAAAGAAAAGATACCCTTAATTATAATTGAAGATAAAAAGGTTCAATATAAAGTAGACCTTAATTATTAAAAGAAAAAAGAAAAGACACTTAATTATTTTCAAGTTATTTGACCTTAAAGGCAAGAGTTAAAATCCGACCTCCGAAGAATCCAAAGTCAGAATACATTATCTGTCGGACAAGTCAAAATAAATTATATGTTGGATAAGAATGAATAAATTATCACCCAGGGAATCAATTTATTCACATTGAAAAGTTTAAAAGAAAGTGAAAGGACGGAGAAAAAAAAATTTGAGTGAGCTACTAATCAATCTGAATCCAAATCAAACACGTGTCTAAAAAATATATTGGAAGTATGAGTTCTCAAAAGAAAAAACATATAATTTATATATTTCAATAATATTTTTTATATATTTTTTAAAATCATTCCAGTGCAAGGAACTTCACTTCCTTACCTACCCACAATCCAAATTCTTTAAATAAGGTCTAAGTCTCTTTAAACAATTCATTGTAATTTGTTATCAATGTTCTGTAAATTATAAATAAATATTTTATAAACTTCTTAATATTTGATCTTCGTTTTCGAATTTTAATCAAATCACCCCGATACTTTAACATAAGAATTACAGTACACTAATGATTCTTAAATCAGGAAATGACAGAGAATATCATTTACCTTCTTCATGAAGGGGATCGCGTAGCAGGAATGTATTTATGAATTACTAACTACTTTTCTATGTAAGAAACTGATAAGTTGGAATTATCAAAACGATCTACTCCACTCGCTTCAGAAAAGCTTAGGGCTTTCTGACAGTTGTGCTGATCACATTTTTTACTCCGATCAATTCTTAATAAACCTTTAATAAACATTTAACGTTAAGTTTTATAAATATGGCCACTGCGTTTGACGCAATCTCAGTCATATCCAGGAATTTTTATTTTTAATGGATGCAGACCTTAGTGTTACAGCGATTATTATAAACTTTTTATTACGACCATTGTCTTCTGAGAACGAAGACACTTTACCAATTAAGGTTACTGTTGGAATCCGTCAAGGTTACCCCTTGTCTATGCTGCTGTTTAATATTAGGATTAACGCCTTTATTAATGAAGCAAAATATTGTAGATGTGGAGGACCTTGATTGACTCCCGACTCATCTTCTGCAGGGCAAATGCAAATGATTTAGTGTTCTTTGCTAAATCACCTGCTGCACTCCAAAATGTGGTTGATGTGGCATCAAATGCTGTAAATGCTGTTGGAAAGGACATTCAGAGCTTCTAAGTTTGTCATCCTGGACACTCCATTCTATGAGGAAACATAACACTGAACAATCACGACATATCACATCTTCAAGTCAAAGAAGGATATGTCCACTTAGGGTTCTTTGTTGCCCGTATACTGATACACGTTCCATAAAAATGTTGAGTAGTATATAAAATAAAATATTTAAAACTAAGTATTTGTTTAATTAAATAGGTACAATAAAAATTATTTACCTTTTTATCATAATAAATATAATATATATATAAACAATTGAATTTGATTTAAGTAAAAATATAAATAATTAAGGAAGAAAGAACAAGTATTTACTCTAAAAAGATAAATAGAATTTAAATTTTAGTAAATAAAAAAATTAAAAATAAAAGAAAGAAGTATAAAAGAGAGAGATTTTAGAAAGAAAGCACCCCTTAATTATGTTGGGTTTTATATTTAAATTTAATCTTTAATTGTAAAATTCTATTCTTCACTCTTTATCAGTAATCTTTAATCAATAATCTTTATTCAATAATCTTTAATCTATAATTCGTAATCAATAATCTTTAATCTGACTCCAATTATTCAGAATGGTCTTCCAACATAAATATATGAGTAATGAACAC
>MQRK01255221.1:0-11043 GCA_001938485.1 Girardia tigrina
TGGACAAAGTGTATAGAGCTCAAGGGAGACTACGTTGAAAAATAAAATGATTTATTTATCAAAAAATCTGTGTTTTATTCCAAAAGTCACGGACTTATTGACCCGCCCTCGTAATTAAAAAAATTAAATAAATTCAATTCGAAAAATAACAATTTCATAAATAACATATCAGTATTTATAATTCAGTATTTATACGTATAATTAATCTGGTTGGAAAGAAAACAAAATAAAAGTTTCTCAACAAAACAATTGTTTGAATAATTGTTAAATGTTATAAAAATAAAGTTTTGCGTTTTAATGAATTTTATTCTTGACCAAGAAACCCAACAGAAACTAAAAAAATTAATTAGAAAAGATAATTATTGAATTATCGTCTTAATTTAACTGCCGAATCATCTTGCAATAATTTAAAAACCATGAGTCAATTGACTCACTTTGATTGGTCAGCCAATAAGAGCAATCTGTGAGTCAATCAGTTAAATTTAAATTTCACTATCTCTAATAACATAATTTACTGGGTACCCCGACAAAAGCACCCACTGGCAAAAGGGCCATGACAAAATCGCCCACTTTTTGAAATTTTGTTTAAATTCTTAACTGAACTAATTCTTAAATAAATTAATTTTGAGAGTCAAAAAAACTTTTTAACAAGAGTCAAAAGTAGAGTTTTAAGTAGAGTCAAAAACAAGAAAAACATTTTAATTAGAAACATAATAAAATTAGACCAAAAGACATTTTGTGAACACTTAAAAAATGTGGTGCATTATACAATATAAAAAGATTACAAATTGAAGCTACAACATGGTACAAAAAATGGACAATTTACTCTCCATCAAGAAATTTTCCATCCACTTTAATAGAAGTCCTTGAATATGGTGACTATTTCCCTTATTATTTGGACGATAATTATATTGGAAGAATGAGACGCAACCGTAGAGTATTGTTTCCAATAAACGTATGGAATATGTTTGGTAGAGTTAATAGTAATTTTCCGTGTACAAATAATTCAGTTGAAGGTTGTCATAGAGCCTTTCAACCAACCGTTGAGTGCAAACATCCTCCAATTTTTAAAATAGTGGAAAATTTTAAAAAAGAACAGAATCCAATGTAAATAGAATATAAACGTTTTCAAGTGGGATTTCGACGACCAGAAGCTTAGAAAAACAAATATGTAAACCTAAAGAAATGGATAAAAATATTAACTGAAAACATAATCAAAATGATATTATAAATTATCTAAAACGATTGTCATATAATCTGGAAATATAATATAATGTGTTATTTTTTTACTTTCTTCTTTTCATTTTATTACTCTTATTTTTAACATTGTTATTGTTTCAATTTTACAAGTGGTTAGGCGCTTTTATCGGGGCACTATTATTTATACTATCATTATATTGTTTAAATCCCAAATAATATAAGTTTTACAAATTTTTTTTTATAAAAATTCAAAAAGTCCTTTAATATATGGGATTTAAGCAATATAATAATAGTAGAAATAATGATGCTTTCTGTTAAGAATTTAAACAAAATTTTCAAAAGAGGGGCGCTTTTGTCGGGTGTCGCTTTTGTCGGGTGTCGCTTTTGTCGGAGCGTTTTTGTCCGGTGGGGCTTTTGTCGGGTCACCAATTTACTGATCTTTTATTTTATTTATTGATTGACACTATTTCTGAAACTGATTGATAATGCTTTTACTAATACCGACTGATTTTTATGATTGATGACCACATTTTTTACTAATTTATCTCATGTTTTATATTTTTACGAGAAGAATATTATAAAAATTATTGTAATTTCCGAATTATCTTTTTGATTATCGATCGCACATCCCACCTCTCTCGATTAGGTTACTGTACCATATCGAGATTTCCATCTTGATCTAACTGGTAATCTTCTTAGATCTAATTCTCCATTGTTCTTTTCGGTTCCCGATGTTGTTCACCGATTAAGAGATCTTTGACTGGACACGCTTACATCACAACCTTCCTTCTCATAATTTGGTGGTACTACTTTTATTTGATTGTAATTCTTTTGGATTATTTATTATTTATTATTATTATTTAATTATTAATAATATTAATTATTATTATTATTTTTTAATTATTATTTAATAGAATCTATTATCTGCTTCGTTTAATAATATCGTTTATAATATTATTTCTTCGATCTTGAATGGACCGATTAATTTCTTTCCATTTGTAATGTTTCAATTTCCGTTTGGAGCTGTTGGATCATTTTCCGTAGTTGACTTATTTCACTTTCATAATATTTAGTCAGTTTAAATATTTTATTATCATATATTTAAACTTTTTCGTATTTATTCATGCACTTAATATCTTTAATCCATTTCTCTTCTCAAAGTGATTGTAGCAACATGTTTGTTTTGCAAGCCTTTGGTACATGCTTGGATAGACATGCGTTCCTTATCATCACGTAAATCGACTACCGCCATTTGAATTCGCTTGGAAAAAGAATTTATTTTCTGAAAATTACCTTGTTTAATTATAAACAGTTACTGGATTATTTCCACTGTTAAAATCTTCTTCTCGAATAACTTCCTCAGTCTCGGTGATAAATTCTCAATTG
The DNA here is from genome assembly GCA_001938485.1 of Girardia tigrina. Taxonomy (NCBI): domain Eukaryota; kingdom Metazoa; phylum Platyhelminthes; order Tricladida; family Dugesiidae; genus Girardia; species Girardia tigrina. The sequence goes on from MQRK01255221.1 coordinate 2,587, forward strand.
TTTCTTTTTCTCCTTCAAATTCGAAGGACACTTGTGCTTTCGGAATCAATTTTGGTTCACAATTGAAAATTGAAATTTTCTGTAAAAAAATTGTGATAATTTGTAACATGGGGAGTGGAGGAGTTCAGCAATTCGTTACGTATCACTGGAAAAAAAGGCAATCTAATAAAATTGTGAAATAAATTAACATTAATAAATTATCATTAATAGTGAACTCAAAATATTTTTATCTGTATTGTCGAAAGGTAGGAAGTCATTTTCGAATTCACATACTAATACTTCACATTCATCTAGTGAAACAATTAAGTTTCATTTCTTTGTTAACTTTAAACGAATAAAGAAGCAAGCAATACACATTTAAAAAAGAATTAATTAAATTTTGGTGATTTGTTGCACAGAAAATTTGTAGTGTATCAATTATATTTAAATTAATGAAAATCGTCATCTCCGCACTAGAATAGCTGAACACACCCAATTGAGTAGGAATAGCTCGATTCTAGATCACATTAAAAAATTCAGAAATAGATATAAAGTTAACTATGAAACTGAATTTACAGATTTGAAGAAAAATTTTGACACATATCATGAGAGGATAGTCACTGAGGCATTATTAATAAAGCATTTAAAACCATGCTTAAATGTTCAAAGTGAATTATTCAATCATATTAAAATCTTTTAATATTAATTAAAAAAGTTAAATTAATGAAAGTTTACTGAATTCAATGTAGAACAAGAACGAAATTTCAAAGTAAAAATATGTTGCAAAATTTCGTTCTTTCATGAAATTCTCAGAATACGGTAAAATAATTGTAAAGTTAACTAGTAAATCAAAAAAGAATTATATTTACATAAAGTTTGGATACTCATTTGGCTTGTCCTGAGCAGGAGGACAAATAAGGTAGAAATCTTATTAAATAAAAGGTTGAGAACTAAAGCATATGGTTTTACGTAACATTAGAGGGGTTCAAACGATTTGTGACAATTTTTAACATTTACGTTGTTTAATTAAGTGAGTTTGAATGGTTAAATAAAATTCTTTTGTAATTTCGACACTGATTTTTTGATGGTAAATTGAATTTGAAACTATTAATATGCTTTCATTTGTGATGGATTTTGAATGTCGTTTTGTCGATATTTGAGTTTTTATTTTTAAATTCTGAAAAAAAAAATCCGGCCCATGTAAAGAATTTTTTGACTTATAGTTCGGCCATGAAAAAAAATGTTAAGAAAGAAAATGAAAAATCTCAGATTCCGAGATAAAAGTATTTTTTACGATTATAAATATAAAGTTTTTTTTTAAAAAAAATATCAAATTAATTTTTCAAAGCGAATTTATTTTTTTCTGAAATTATAAAAGCTAAATTTATTTGTTATATTATTTAAAATATTATTTTTTAATTAATCATTGAAAGTGTAAATCAAAAACCCCAACAATTCGTGTTGTTATCAGCTGGCAAATGTCAGTTTGGACCTTCTGGGCGATTGACATTTGCTTTAGTGGAAATTTAATTGTTTATATGCAATAATTGTGTGTTCGGCCAAGGTCATATTTTATCATGACTGCTCGGTGGTTTTTATGAAGGTCAAAAACGTGATTTATTTGTCGGTCTTATGATTTCTTGCCGGTCTTAATATTGTTAGAATAACATGAACAAAAATTTAAAAATCATTAAGTTAACATATTTATATCTGAATAAAAATCAATTAATTAAATTTAATTTTTTCTATAATAATAATAATAATAATATTTTTCCAAATTATTCAAATATATAGAAAATATTTTTCATTCTCGATATTTTGTTTTATTAATTATAGTTATCGATTTTTTTAAACAAACAAAAATTAATAACTAATTTTTAGGAAATACGATATTTTTCAAATAATTAAAAATTATTTAACTTTTAGTATTGTTATAATTGCAACACGTAAGTGTCCTTTAGAATATGAACTAAATTTAAATCAAAACTTAAAACAATCACAAATCGATATGTTAAAAACACATAATCATATTTACAAGTGTATCAAATAGATCAAAATTGAAGGAAATATTCTTTGACATGGAACTTAATATATTCAATTATATTCTAAGATAATCTTGAAATGTTTTTAAAAGGAGGATTTTAAAAACTATCGAGACAAAGTGGATTATGAAACATTTACAGGGGTTTTCGATCTATTTTCCAATTTTCGCAAACAATTTTCAAATAAAAATAATAATAGTTAAAAGTAATAAAAAAGTAAATACTTTTAAAAAATTTATTTTAAATAAAAATTTTTTTAAGGATCGCTTCTCTCTTCAGCTTTCATGACACATCTAAGCATCTTCCTAAAATGCCCATCACAATCTGATGCATTAATTACCACAAAACTTTCTTCAATCAATCTTTTCAATTCTTCTTTATTTCTATCACAATTGTGCACGTCATGATTTTTCCATAAAACGTTAATAGATCTTTTTCAACGTATATAATTTATTAGTTAAAAAGATTACTCTCAATTTTAAGCCAAATCATAAAAGATACTGTTGAATCCATTTATTTAAAATCAAATAATGCATCAAATATAACTTCGGGAAATGACATTGATAACCAAATGACTATCAATCTAAAATTACCGTACTCAGAGATAACAAAAGAGTTCAAACGATTTTTAGAACATCGAACACCTGTTGGCTTAAAATTGAGAGTAATCTTTTTAACTAATAAATGCCGGAACTATTTCTCCAACAAATCAAAAACTCCTTTGTGTATTAAGGCAAATCTAGTTTATCAATTCAAATGTCACAAGTGCGAAGCCTTGTACATTGGAGAGACAAGTCGTCATCTCCACACTAGAATTGCTGAACATACTCAATCGAGTAGAAATAGTTCGATATTGAGCCATATTAAAAGATGTAAAGGTAATCTTATGGATTTACAATAAAGATTTTAAAGTGATTTTAAATAATTTTGACACAAATTATGAAAGGATTATTGCCGAAGCATTGGTAATAAAGCATCATAAACCATGCTTAAACGTGCCAGGTGATTCATCTAATCATATTAAAGTTTTTTAAAATATCATTAAAAATACTTTTCTTTTTTTTAAAGAAAGAAAAAAAAGCATGTTTTTGAGACGTATGATGTAATAGTTTTTCAACTATATAAATAGCACTTAATCACTTTATTTCATTGCACTGAAGATGCCGAAATGGTGAAACGCGTTTGTATTGGGAATAAATTTAATATTAAAAAATGGCCTTTCTTTTCATTATTATTAAAAATGCCATTATCAGTTCTAGATAATATATAAATTATATATATAAATTAACTGGTAAATCAAAAAAATTATATCCATTCTTTTCGCTGGCAGAACTCTATTTGGTCAAGAGAAATTTTTTGTTATCTTTTGTAGAAAGGTAAATTACTATTACATTTATTAATATTTATTAAAAAATTTTATCTTTACTATTTTGCGTAATATAAAATACTTTTAATTTATAAGTAGATACTTTTCAATTAATATTGTTCAGATGGAACCGTTTTTTCCCAATTCTGAGACCTTGAAAAGTTTTTTTAATCAAATTTTCACATGATCATTTATTTTCATCGAACATGAGTAAATGTGCAAAGTTTAAAGAAAGTTGATTGAGTAAAAAGCCTTTGAAAATAGGTTTTTAAATTCCATGGATACATATATACCTATATACCTAGAAAGTAAGCTAATAAAAATAATGGAAAAAATAGTTAATAGTGATATTGATATTAATCAATATCGCTATACACATATTTTCTTTTTAATAGGGCATTTTTTACATTTGTTGATGGCCCTTTATATTATATTAATTATTTATATTATTAATTATCTATATAGAATGAAAATTTTCATAATATAAATGGAAAACATGTGGATAGAATGAAGCAACAGCGTTCTCGATTGCTCGTTCTATATAATGTGTAAATGCAAACTAGCTGCTGTTGGAAATGCAAATAAAATTCTGAGATTTCCGTTGTTTACGACGAAGAATACATAAAAAACACGGTCAACAAAAACAAGTCCGGTGGTATGGACTCGGATTTAGCTGCATCGAAACCGCACTTCATTAACCACCACAGAATCATGTCGGTATTTCCTCAGGGAATCCACTTCGACTCGCTAGAGAGATTTTGTAGTTTTGTATTGTGAGTATCCGATATTGACGAGTCGTGTTAAGATTTCTTGAAATCACGAAACACGCCATTGAACATAATATAGGAAAAGATCATGTTTTGATGTTTTGTTCAACGAGACAGAACAATAAAATTTAATAAATATTTGCTTTTTATTTTCTGGTTTTGTTTATTATGCACGTTTATTATTTACTATCGTGTGAGGAATATTTCTTGAACGTTGTATGAAGATTTATTAACTGTCCTCAAATTAAATTATTCAATGTTTGTGATTTTTAGTATTATGTAAGGACACCAAATTTGCCTTTTTTCTTGTACTTCATCTTAACATTCATTTTCTTTAGAGACTGATGATTTCTGAGTAATAAATTTGCATATTTTTACTTCAATTTGAAAATTTTTTCTTAAAAAGATAAAATTTTTTTGTAATTTGTAATTTTAATTTGCCCTTTAAATTTTAAAGGCCCTTTCATAATGTTAATAAATCATGTTTGTATGTAGTATGTGTTACATTATTTTTGTGTGTTTAATGTGTGTATATATTTGTATTTATAGCTATATTTAATTTCTTTATATATTAAGGCCCTATTAAAATAGTTTTATCTAATCGAAAAAATAATTGATTTTTATTGGTTAAATTCTATTTTCTTATTGCATTTTATTTATTTTCATATAGAATGCCCTATATGAATGGTTTATTGCCCTAGGAAAAAGTTAACAGGTGAAATACAAAAAAATTAAAATTTCAGAAAAAAATCATTAAAAAATATTTAGTAGTTAGCAATATTTGTTGTAAGACAATACAAAATAGGAAATAATCGAATACACAATTATTAAGAGATCAAGCATAGTGCAGCTGTAATAATAGTATAAAAACAAAGTATATTGTTTAATAAAAAGGTTGGGGAACTCGTGTCTTAAAGGAAAAAAAGATTAAAATTCATTTACATAAAATATAAATCAGCATCACGCAATTCATAACTTATGATTTTTAATTAATTACCGGTTTACCTTGAATATAGGATCACTTGTATACAAGACCATGGTCCTATATTTTAGAAAAACTGGTAAATCTCATAAATGATGTTCTATTATTGAATACGAAAATTATAAATTAATAAAGTATTAATAAATAACTAAAATTATTTTATTAACCATTCAAAAAATGTGTATCAAAATCATTTATCATTTTCGACAGAAAATCAAATTATATAAATTTAATTACATTTATTTTGAAAATCAAATTGCAATTAAAATAAAATCTTTTCTTCAAAAAATAGTTTCAATCCTTCTTAGAAATTCTGTAAATATTTATATTTTTTCTGGAGTCTAGACTAACAAAAAATAATTAAAATAAGCTAAAAATTGATGTGATTTTCATTATTATTTACACAAAAGAAATTATTCCACTTGACAGTTCTTCTTTTACAATTTATTTTCTTGATAAATTTCTTAAGAAAATTATTTTTATCCAACTTATTATTTATTTTTTTTAAAAATTAAAAAAAATATTTTTCTTGATTTAAAAAGTTCTTGAAGTATAAAATCATACACTTTTATTTAAATGAATTAAATATTAACGAAATATCAAGAAGTATTTATCTATTTAAACATTTGTCATTGTACATAGTGTGCCCATTAATAACCCGGAACGAAGGTCTAATAATCAGGGACAGGATATTTCCACGGTAAATTTTTTCATTTTCCGCGGTTTTCAGCGATTATTATTTATATATTCCGTTTATTTCATTTGGTGCATAAAGACGCAATATGCATGGAATTGTTTTATCTATATAGTTATTTTCATACATATTGTAAAGTATCTTAAATATATTTTTATCTATGAATATAAGCATTCACATATATTACAATAAAAAAATTTCATACGACTAATATATGTTTTCCATAAGAAGGCATAATTTACTTTTTCATTTTTACTTTTTCAATTTTACTTTATTTAAATAGAGTCGCAAAAGACCCGCGATGTTTTCCTAAATCAATCGCTGTCTTAGAGGTAAACAGTTTGTTGAAATTACCGTTCCACATCACCCCCGCGGACAGTGAACTATTATTAGTAATAATATATCAATGCATTTGATTTTTCATGATGTATTCGTTGAGTATTATTGGTAACAGAAATACAATTTGTTTTACTATAACATCTAATGTCGTCTAAATTTTTTGGACATTCAATTTTTTGTCATATTCATGTATTCTGCCCCAGAATTTCATAGTTTAATAAGTTGTTGTGATGTGAAGAAGTAGTCAGTGAAGGAAATTATTGAGGAGTAGAAGAATGTATACAATGATGAAAGCACATCCAATACGATTATTTATGTCTAGATTGCATCACTTAGGCATGATAGACAGAGTGTTTTTGATGAGAAAAGTACCGGAAAACATAATTATAATAAATTTGTGAAAACATTAAAGAAAAATTGAGAATATTGTCAAATTTGATAAATGCATCACAACAAGAATGCTCTGAGACAATCTGGATCTGAGCAAAGGAAGCTTAGATTTCTTCATGTTCATTCCACTCTTCCTAACAAGTGAAATGTGTGAAAACAGACTCATTTTGTGTCATGCTAATCTCATGACATTAGAGTAAGTTGAAGATATCTCCCTGGAAAACATCGTGACAGTTAATGAAACCCCGCTTTACGTCTTTTTACCGGATACTAAACATGAGTCTAAGAAGGGAACATTCCCAAATGAGACGAGCACAAAGAAGCTATGACAATCAACTGACCACCAGAAATCTCTCATTCTAACAATATTTTGGGATTTTCATTACGTGATATCAACAGAGTTTTCTGTCGATTATGTGAAAATTTACTCATGTTACTATGTCGAGCTAGTCCACAAAGCCAGGAAATTCAGATAAAAATCCCGCAAACGCAATGTCTTTCTTCTTCAGGATTATGTCCAACTACATACAAGTACATTCTCTACAAACGACATTGAAAAGTTGGTTTCCGCAGCCTCCTAAACCCTTCTTATTCACCGGACCTTACTACGAGTGATTTTTATTTGTTCTTCTATCACAAGAAACACTTAAGAAATAGAAATTGACCCCCCAATGTTCTACAAAAATGTCTTCTTGGAGCTGGTGTGACCCTGAAAAAAGTGTGGGTGCTTTATTTGAAAATAAATAGTAATACATACCAACCAATGTTGCTTAAAAAATTATTCAAGTCTCATGTTCTTTTCAACTTCATTCCGGGTATTTAATGTTTACATCACGCATATAAATATAATTTATAAATAATGAATATAAAATTAAGCTGTATGCATGTAATTATTTACTGTTATAAAGAAACATTCATTCTTTCGAGATTATGAAAAAAATCATAAATATTTTTTAAAAAAATAATATTATAAATCAAAATGAGATTATCGTTGAAAGAAGAAAGTTATAATAACATTTACATATTCTCATCAAAATTAATAAATCTTTCATATTTTAGAGAACATACTTTGAAGATTAAATACTTTTTATTCGGTTTTATATTAAAGTTTTTTTTGCTTTATGATTTCATTGAAAATTTTTCAACAAGGGAATTAACCCATAATTATAAATTTTAATACCAATTTTTGAGAAGATTTTTCTAAATAAAAATGCCAAAGAAGATTTATATGACAGGAAGAATGTTTAAACACTAAGAATACTGACGAAGTTTGTTCAATTTAAAAGGTATTTTGTTTCATCTTTGTAAGGAGTGATTTAATAGGTAATTATTAAAATAATACTTAATGGTACAATTTTTATCTAAAAAAAGTTTTATTTAAGATGTTGACAATTAAGTATTAACTTCTAAGTACATAAATGATATTCTGGAGATGGCTTCTTCAGTCAGTTTAAATATAATTGAGAAAGTGTTGACCTGTTCACACATCTAAAAAACTTACCATCTCCGTTTGTGAAGAGGCTCAATAGATGTTCTTAAAGAGGAAGATTTTCGAAAAAAATTCACCAAATAATTGCGTTTCCAATTTATGGAATTGTGAAAATGATGGACTTTCTACAAATGGGTGTTGCAATAACTGCTGGAATTTAATGCTGCCGCAGCTGCCACGTAAAGTGACGATAGTTCAGCAGAATTAACTCATTATATAAAATGAATCAATTATAATTTTTAATTGGTGAATTGTTCTTTATTTTTTATAAAAATAATAATAAAATACATGTAAAGATTTATTACCAAAAAACAATACAAAACTTACTAGACAAAATCAAGTAAATTATTGATCACAAAAAATACTTTCAGAGATTATCTATTTAAAGGAGAGAAACAAATACTATATA
>MQRK01255222.1:0-12150 GCA_001938485.1 Girardia tigrina
TCAGTTGCCGGACGCAACTGTGAGTATGCCGAGGATACAGCCGAACGACGATGCCGAAGAGACGCACCTACAATACCGACTGCCAGCCGATTACAAGACTGCAAGAGGACAATTTAAGTCCCCATTTCGCGGTTGTTACGCGTCCACCGTAACAGCCAACGGCATGTACGGCCATGGTGCCAAGTTCCATGGTTGGTCGTTTGTTACTGGCAAGCCGACTGCTCAGAGGCGGAAGGCCACTGACCCCGTAGGAGGCCTATCGGGGGGCCCTTAAGGACTTTAGTTTGGGTGGACCCTCTAAAGAGCCTTAGGCTCAATACCATTACAGAGATGGGAGGCCCACATTGGAGAGACATCTCGTCATCTTTGTAAACCGATTCAGGAGCATGGACGATTGGGTAATGGGAGTAATATTGCTGGACATATGAAGGGTTGTAAATCGGAGGTGAAAACAACGAATTTTAAAATATTGTGCAGTAATTTTTAAAATTATTGGGAAAGAGTTACTTGTGAAGCATTATTGATTAAATCACTTAATCCGTCCATTAATGTTCAAACAAGTATCTCTTCCAATTTGTTGAAAATATTTAATTAGTTATTACGCAAGATGTTTGCATAATCATCAATTTGCTATATATAAGCGAAATTGTTGTTAATTCAGACTGAAGATGGTGGAAAATCTACCGAAATATATTGCAATAAAATTTGATTTTAATGGCGTTCTTGATTTGAATAAAAAATTGCCATTATTTTTTTAAATTTCTTATTAAAAATTATTGAAAATGCATTTAATTTAAATTTTATTAAAAATATTTAACTTTATTTTAATTGTTAAATTAAAAAATATGAACTTTTAATTATGTTCGAATAGTCAATTACTTTAAATTAAAAAAATACCAATTTCCATCAGGGTGGGAGAATCATCATTCTAAGTTCAACATACTCAAATCAACATACTGCATCAATACATTTACACATTCACACAATTTAAAATATTCCTCACAATTTTATTTCTAAATATTCATTTTTCTAATTTTAAAATTGTGAGAAATATTTTAGAATTGGTATGTTGAGTTTAGTATTTGGAAATGTGTTTCTCCCACCCAGGTGGAAAATTGATATTTTGGATGTTCGCAATGAATAGTTATTCGAGCATAATTTGCATTTTGAATTACAACATAAGAAATTAAAAACATTTTAAAATATTATATCGTTTGAAATTTGAATATTTTAAAATTTTTAACTTATTTTCAAATTGATTAAATAAATTTTTTTTCGTTAAATAAAATCATTTTACCACGTTTTTATTAGCTTGCTTTCTTGTCTGTCTGTTTGTCTGTCTGGAACAAATCTTGCGATTGATTTTTCGACCACTTTCAGTCATTTAATTCAGCTGAATTTTTTTATACAAGCTTGCTTCCGATGACAATACAATTTGATAAAAAAAAATTTGAAAAAATTAATTTTTTCTAATTTTTTTGCAAAAAACCACTTACGATTATCTACAAATTTATACACTGTATTAAATAGCAATCTTTTCGTTTATTTTCATGAATGAAGTTTTATACAGGCTTGCTTCCGAAGACAATACAATTCGATAAAAAAAATTTTGAAAAAAATTCCTAAATGATAACTAAAAATAGTTAAATAATATTATTAATAAAAAATTTTTTTTATAAAAACAACCACGTTTTTCAAGCATTACCAATGCACTAAAAAGAGGAAAATTATTTTTTTTCTAGACATGTAAGAAATTTTATACCTAACCAAAAACGTGGGGCATAGAAATGATCGATTGTTACTAAAAAGCAGTAAAGAGGAAATAGCAGTTACTAATAGCAGTTATTCAGAAATCCGCCCAACGTTTTTGGTTAGGTATAAAATTTCTCACATATCTAGAAAAAAATTATTTTCCTCTTTTTAGTGCATTGGTAATGCTTGAAAAACGTGGTTGTTTTTATAAAAAAATTTTTTATTAATAATATTATTTAAAATTAAATTAATTTTTATATAAAATTATTACCGAAATTATAAATTTATAAAAATAAAATATTACAATGATTTAAAATGAAAATTTGTTCAAATAATTATTTATTAACGAGACATTAACAAAAAGTTATCAATTTGGCGAGATGTCTAATTAAGTGACTTGGCTGAAGATTATCCTAAAGACAATTCAAATTGTGATAATAATAAATGTTAGAAAACCATATTGGTGTTCCTAATAAAAATATATTTTTTTAATTTAATTTTTCAGTTAGTAATAGTAAATAATATCAGAAAACAAAGTGAAAACATTCTTTCATGAAATTCGGTAATGAAAAATTTGCTCATTAATTTTATTCTTTTTCAATATTCTCTTCAAAATTTTAGAAGATTTCAGTGCGATGTGTCCTAAATCCGAGTGTTGTGACAATAACATGAAAAATGAGATGGTCGGTGTCAGTCAATTGAAATTGAAATCTTTCGCGCAGTCTCATTTAACAACAATTACAAAATTTCTGTTGAACAACAGCAACACATTTATCGGTAAAATAGCGCAAAAATTCTTTCGTTCTCCCCGTGTAAAATAATAGCATTACCTTTCCAATATCATTAATAATTCACTCGCTAATTCCATAAGTTTCTAAGTTTAAATTTTACATAACAAAAACGGTATTTCTCGAGGAACAATCAAATTATGAAAATAGAAGAAGCAACCTATAAAAACGGAAAGAATTTCGACACACTGTAATTTCGTGTCTTTAAGCCGCAATCCATATGACATAATTTTAAATCTCCACGTAACACGGTTTAAATAAGCAAAAATTCGATATGCAATTTGAATTTTTTCTTGAAAAACTGTCCAAAAGAAGGAAAATTTAAACTGTATATGATACATGTACTTTGTAGGAAATATACAATTATTAGTACAGGGTGGACGAAAATTTAAGCTGTAGTGATTGCAAGGGTGGTTCTCAACTTTCGGTTAAGTGATGTGGGGATATTTCGGTGTCCATTTACTCATTGTACGAAATGTTTTTTACACAGCCCAAGCTCTACAGAATCCCGGTACGAGGGATCATGACTGGGAAACTGAAGCATGCACTTGTACGGAAAGCTCACATTCTTGCATCTAGATCCATGTGAGAAAGTTAGTAGGCTCTGTATTATCTATTTGTGGTTTCTGTCCGATATAGAGTTTATTGCTCATTACCCTGTACACCAATGCTGGTATTTTAGTCTCTACGATAGTCATTTTCCCATCTATTCGGGAGAAAGTAGATATTGTCTTGAGATAACCCCAAAGATACCTCACAGTCACAAAGATTGAAGTCCGGTGTGTATGGCGGCCACTTTTCCTACTCCAGATTTCTTTGGAGCGTCGAGACCGACCTGTTTTGATCCACATTCATTGGCCAAACACGTGAAAACTTCTTTGGTTCCATACGGACATACTATGTCCTGCATCAACCGAAATTCTTCAACCATGCCAAATTCTCTTATCTTTGGAAGTGCTTCTTTGTTCAATATTTGCTGATAAACCACTCTAGTAACAGTTGATTCGATGAATATCGGTTCAACAATAGTTTTTGATGAGATGGCACATCCTACTGTTAGTCTTCTCGGATGTCCCTAGTATGGCATGTTCTGATTGTTGACATAACCATCTAGGGGACAATGAGCTTCGTCAATAAACCAGATTTGCTCGATATTGATATACTTTCTTCTATCACCGTAACCATTGTGTTAGCAAACTAAAATACATGTTTTGTTACACTTGCAGAAATGGGCTGCGTCATTTGAATTTTGTATGGGAAGAGGACCAGGTCGAGTTTCATGATGCATTCATAAGCAAAGAAGATCTGCTTATTTCTAATTCTTGCGAAACAATTATTTGAGAAACAATTGGGTTTTCTTGGAAATAGGTTTTGTTTCTTTTTATATTTTCGTTGATCCTGGCTCTTTCCTTCCCCGGTTTTCTGTTTCATCGGCAACATTTCATGCACGTCGAAAGTGATCAATTAATCATGATATCGTTGAATAGGAAATGCAGTGAGACGATCAAAACTTCTTTTTTAAAGCTCTGGTGGTCTTCTTTACATCTTTCTTGTGTAAATAATATTTTTTGATGATATATAATCAATGATGAAGTTCCAATGTTATTTTGCAGTGATTAATTGATTCAACCACTTTCTATAAATGAATCTGAAATTAAATAATCGCGTAAAATGGTTAAAACTGGAAAAAATGAACTCTCACACGTACTCAAGTAAAATAAAGAAGCACGGAACAAAGGCGATCATATGAGAAGTGAATTTGAGAGAAAATTATTATGTTCATTGTACAAATTTTGCGCCACCATGTATATACACTTTTTTACATTTTCATGTAATGCATCAATTAAAACTAGGAAAGGTTGTTCAAATGTAAAATTATGAATATAAAAATGGAAATGACTTACAGCTAGAACTTACAGTTTTTAATATTAGTTATGTAAAAATTAGACTTCATTGTTCGTTTGAATTTTTCTTCCCGAAGCACTGTCGAGTCTGAGCTTTATGTCTAACCTTTGATTTGTTTATTTTTACAATACCTTGCCATGTTGAAGAAATGTTTCTTTTCATTTGAGATAATTTATTTACATGTAATTATTTTTTTCCGGGAGAAAACGAAAGAATTTGTAGTATTATTATAAGAGTGAATTTCAATTGATTTTTTAATATTTTTTTTAGATTATTTTCATAATAATCTTGAATTGTCGAAAAATAAATTACATACCATGTTTCTCAGTACTTACAGCAATAAGTACCAAACAAATCAACAGTTTTTCTTTGAATTTTATGATAAATTAAAATCATATATGAATGGAAAAGAACAAAACATTGAGAAAATACTGGAAACTTTTTTCCACGACATGGCAGAGAAAATATTGGTTATGATGGATGTCGCTCGAAAGGACTCAGAAACCGTTCGATGTTTGACCAATAATTTTCTTAAAATGAATCCCTATCAAAGTATCGATAAAAACATTATTAGTCATTTTAAAGAAGCGTATCCAACCGCAAGAATGATGGTCAACTCATTGAAGGCTGCTCACGATGTGTTTCTTGAGATATCGAATAAGGTAAATACTATATGGTAATTTATTAATTTAATTTACGTCGAAACCATAACGAAATGAACAAAAATATTGTTCAAAATTTGTTTTTATTATCCTAATAGTTATTCAACTTTTGCTTTAAAATCTAAAATATCTAATCAAAAATGAATTTTAATCTAGCAATAACAAGAAATTAGATCGAGTAAAGAGAATGTACCCATATGAATATTTCATTTGTTCCAACCGAGAAAAATAGACGAGTGTATACTGCGTTAAGAATCGTCCGAGTTATATTAAAATGCTATGACATAAATTTTGGGTAACGCTTTACTTGATGATGCAAGGTGAGTTATATCAGTAATACACTTTGTTCTGAATTAGGAATTAAAGGGAAAGAGAATTATTTCAGTGGCCACATTCAGTGAAGTTAAGCTACAAATGAAAGTAAAACCAATTAAGGTTGAATTGCAGAATATTTCAAATGAGATGGTCAAAGAATTCCAAACATATACGACAGACACAATATTGAGTCGAAATGAAATATGTGATTGGAGAATGGTTTCAAAGAATTTGGAAAATTTGAAAGATATAGATTTCCCGAGAATTGAGAAAAGATCAGGAGTTGATTGATCGGAGCAGACCATCTTCAATTGCATCGGGCGATTAAAGAGATTACAGAATGGAAATGATCCAGACACAAGATTAACGCTTTTGGAATGAACTTGTGTTGGAATAGTACCATCAGCACGATCTAATTAATTTTAAACACAACTCGATCAAATTCTGAGTTCTGCAAAAATAGATCTAGAAAGTTTGCAGAAATTTTTTGAAAAAGAAGATTTTAACAATTCTATTGAGAACACCTGAGAAGAAAACGAGATTGATTAAGATTGTGATACGAAGTGAATTTGACTTTTGTTGATGAGAGACAATTTACGCGAGAAACAATCATAAACTACTCTGAAGATCAAGAAGCATATTGAGGATGAGGAAGCAGTTGTTCAACTGATAAAAGCATTTCACTGAAAAGTATTATGGAGATGGTGAAATTAGAAGAGTGAATTGGAACGTGTGTGTGTTGAAATCATTTTAAAAAAGAGGGATACAAGATTAACATTTTAAATATCCAATCACTAAAGAATTAAAATCTAGTAATAATAATAATAAATTAGATCGAACGAAGATCATGTACCAATAATAATATTCCATTTGTTTAAATAAGACTTTCCAATACATCTACCACGATCGACATCCATATATTCAATTGCTAAGACCTATAATTCGTTATCTTTTATTAATTAAGTTGAAATACAATAAATAAAATTACTTGCATATTTGATAAAGTATAATTCATCATTATCAATTGTATTTATTCGCCTCTGCAAACTGTTCTATTGTATGGCAATTGTAGGTCTTATTCTTGAAAGCAAAGAAATCTTTGTGACCGATTTCAACTACATCACCTGTCAAAAAGTTACGACCACGCAAAAAGTAGAGTCATTGATCGGAAATAATCAAAATCTGATGGAAACATGAGTGAGATGGGGTAACAATTCAAATTACAGATCTTGGATTTTTGTTTTGTTAAAGCTGCAGTGTGCAAAGAACAATAGTTTTACATTCGTCATTGTTGGATATTGCTATTTCATAACACTATACATGTAGAGTTAGGGTTAGGGTTAGATCTTGTTTACTTGACGATCACAATATCAACCATGTATTTTGTCAAAGTACAACTACTGGACGCACAATTCAAAGTTTATTCCAAAAATATAGTGATGGAAATAAGTACCTTGAAGATTAAAATGGTTGTAGACGGAATTCAGAATTTGATAACGATCAATTCACGCATTCCCCTTTGAGAGCTTATGTTGAACTTGATATATTGTTTATATACTGTTTTTAATCACCTTCAAAAATTTTATTATTCAAAAAAGCTTGAAAAATAGGTGAACTAAACAAAAATGAAAAGATGCGCCGTTTTGAGATATATATATATATATATATATATAGGGTTTTTTTCGAGATAAAATAATACTTCTTAAACGCATTGTAAGGACTGAGTGCGAAAGATATTACTAACTTTAAAATCCTCTATCTTCAAAACCATATTTTTGATTGAAAAAATACAGACTGTTTTGAAAAATGTGTTTAATTCAAAATAATTTTAGTAAGCTAAGAAAGATTATTTATTGTTTTAAATAAATTCTACGAGCTTTTAAGAAATTCCTGCCATTAGACTTGCAATTGTAGATTCTGTCACGATTTTGGCTGATTTATTTCACTTGTTGTGAAAATCTGCAATTGTCTGTGCCCTCTTGTTTGTCGTCTTTAATTGCCTTTTTACCAGAGGCCAATATCTTTCGATTGGGCGGAGCTCTGGACAATATATGATGGAAAGAAATACTGTCACCACACTGACGAAATACATCGAAAATCGCAACTTCATTGGTCAATAGAAGACATTTTTCTTCTGTATGACAATGTCCAAACATCATGGCTCACGAATAACCCTACGAAAATTGAAAGAATTTGGCTTGAAACTCTATTCCACCCGCCCTATTTACTTTACCTCTCGCTAATCGATTAATTTTTTTGTAAGAAAAAATGTGTTTACTGGAACAAATCTTCAAAAATCAAAAATCGTCTTAAAATGTCTTTAATGAATTCATCGCCTCAAGAACTCCAAATGTTTTCGGTACTCGAATAGATACACTTGTATTATTAACGACAACAATGTATAGATTTTAATGGTCCTACTTGGATATAAAAATTTATTCTAAACTGGGACATACTGTTATCATAATAATACTGTTCTAAAGCCAGCATTTAAAAACCTGCATTATTCCTTACACAATATAAAACAAAAAGTCCATAGTTGTCGTTCTATGTTGCTAATGTGTTATAGGGTCTAGTGTTATAGTGGAAAATGTTTGTGTAATCTTATTAGTAAAATCAAAAATAAATTTATTTTTAAATATTTTTAATATTAATGAACTGATATGATAATTCGTTCGATTTTCGGTGAAATTGACGACAACAAGCATGGAATCAAATGTAGGCTGGCTAGATATGCCGACGAGAATAAACAAATCGCAGATGGACCGACTGAAAACATCAGTTGATTTCATCACTCCACTCGCGCTAAAAATATCTGATATTTGTGCACCACACCGGTTTCTGATTCCGCAAAACAATTCATCACTTTTTTATTGAAATTGAAAACAATTTTTTATATTTTTTAATAACAAAGATTAAAATTTGTTTTCGTAATTGAAAGCGGATTAGTAAAAGTTCTTTCGTAATGACGCAACTGCGGGTGATATTGTCGCATAATGGATGCAGGTGTGTACGCAAATAAACCGTCACGCGTGTTTGCGCATGTGAACGCACACAAGTGCAATAATGACGCTCCATCACGATCTATGTTGATTCTAAGCGTGCGTTTGTGATTCGTAAAGATGTTTTTATTTGTTTATTTTTTATTCAATTAGTTGGTTTCGATATTTTTTATCAAACATAATTTTCATTTTATTTGCATTAATATTTTTATAATTTGTTGCTGGATTTCTATTTTGCATTATTTCGTAAAATCAAAATATTTTTATGCATATCAAGTTTCACTAGAATGATTTTGTAATGAAATTCTTTTGCTAAAATAAATTAATTTCTTGACATATTTCTGAATAAAGTTTGTTAGAAGTATATTTCTTTAAAATTAGAATTTATGAGGAATCGAGAAGCTAAGAAATGGTATTTAATATGGATCTTTTTTTCATTTTGACATGAATATTTCTTAGTTACAAATTTGAATTCATGATCAAGAATTTGAGTTTGCTATTGATGAACCACCTGAGGATTTCCTGTTGAGAACGAAAATGTTGTGACTTGAATAAACTTCACAGAACAGTAGGGAAAGATAACATACACTAGTTGATTCATTTTGTTATTCAATAAATACAATTTCAATAAGAAATGGGACATAATATTTAATTTTAGTTTTCAAACAAATACATCTTACAAATGTTATTTATACCCATTCGTATTTTGAGTTGTATTTTTTAAGTGGAAAAAAAGTTTTGTTTGGTGAGTGCGTTAGGAATTGAAACAAAGGACCTGATTCATTTCTTCACAAAATTACCTGTTGATTATAGAATAATTTGTTCGTATAATCAACACCGGTTCATTATATAAATCATTTGGTATTTGGTTCTGTTTGGATTGTACCAACTCTCGACGTTATGGATCTTCATTATTAGATAGGGATATCTGAAATTGTTCACTTTACAACTCTTGACAATACAGCAAAAATAAACTTTTAATAAGGTTAATTCCACAATTTAACATTTTTTGTCTTATAGCCCATATTTATCAATTTTGCAAGAGTGAAATTTTCGTCCTAATAATCCAAACACCTAAACATTTAACATTGTATAATAAACGATGTGGTCATCTTATACGTTGACCTCTTATTGCAATATTTTTTTACCATAATTTATTTTTATGCAACAATAGTTCTATTTAGTCTTTATACATCCAACTACATAAATGTTATGAAGAATTTTGATCTCTATGAAGACCATCTATCTTTGTGCTTTTCAGATCTTCCATCTTCAATACACATTCACATCAAACTTATTAATATTTTGATATTTTTGTTTGGTATATAGATTTTTTGTGGCCATGGATGCTTATAGTTCATATACATTATTTTATCATGAAAATTAGATTTTGTGGAATCTAACTTAATTATATTGGGTTGGCCAAAAATTCATTGCATTTTTTACTAAAATATTTATTATCAAAAAATGAAATGGATGCACAAATATTTTTACACGATATACTGTCCATTATTTTCTATCACTTTCTTCCACCTTCCCAGTATCTTCATTATTCCCGATTCATAAAAACCTTTGCCTTTGTCAGCAAAAAGGCCGTATAGGAACGATTTGATGTCATCATCACTGGCGAATGTTTTTCTGTTTAAGGAATTCTGCAGTGATCTAAATAAGTGAAAATCCGATGGGTCCCATTCTGGAGAATACGGTGGATGCCGCAAAACCTCCCAACCAAGTGATAAGAGTTTCTGGCAAGTGGTCAAACTTGTATGCGGTCTTGCGTTATCATGCTGAATTACAACTCCTTTTCGATTTGCCAATTTAGGACGTTCCTGTTGAACTGAATGAGCCAATTTCTCCAGTTGACCACAATATCTGTCTGAATTGATGGTTTCATTCCCCGGAAGGAGTTCAAAAACACAATTCCTTTAAAATCCCACCAGACGGAAAGCATAACCTTCTTTTGGTGAATTTCTGCTTTTGTGATCGTTTTGGCAGGCTCACCACGTTTTGTCCATGATCGTCGGCGTTCTACATTGTTGTAAACAATCCATTTTTCATCACCCGTAATCAAGCGCTTCAAAAATGGATCACTTTGTTCTCGCTTCAAAAGGGAATCGCAAATGTCTACGTTTCACCAAATGAATTTCTTTCAGTTCATGTGGTAACCACATATCGAGTTTACTGATGAATCCAAGTTTCTTTAAATGACTTCTAACAATTGATTTTGATATTTCCAGAGTCTCTGCAACTTCTTGTCGTCATATATGGATTAAATTTGATCAGTGTCGCCAATTTGATTTTGTCGCCATCAACTTCAACTGGTCGACCGGAGCATGGTGCATCTTTCAGATGAAATTTTTCAGAACGAAATTTAGAAAACCAGTATTGGCACTGTCGAAGTTTTAAGGAGTCACTACCATATACAAAACATATCTTCTTATGAGCTTGCACATCAATTTTCCGTTTGCGAAAATAATGCAACAAAACATGACGAATATGCTCATTTTGATCTTCCATTTCGAATTGACGGTAAAGTAATAAATTAAAACAAAATTAATTAATATTTTGTATAAATATAGTCTGAAAATTAAGATTTCGGAATACATAATTGAATTTAAATTTTATCACGTCGTTTTATATTTTCAAGCTTTTTATTAGGACGTACTCAAAAACGCAATGACTTTTTGGTCAACCCAATAAAATGAAATTATGACCCTATTCATTAATATTTTATAATTTTGCTTATCTTTGTAATATTATGTAAAATTGACTACTTTTAATTCATCATGTCTATCACAAAAGATTATGCTCTATTTCTTAATAAAATTAACATAATATTTAGAAGATGACTCCATCATTAGAATGTTCAACTGATTATGCAAAAGCATTCTACTGCTCGTTGTGTTCTGCAAATGAGGTCCAACCTTGTGAAGCTCTTTGTCGATCAATTATGGGTAGATGTTTTGGTTCTTTGAACTCAAAAGAAATGAATAAATTGAATAAAGCATGGAAAAATCTGATGAGTTCGTTTTGATATTACAAAAATTTGAAACAAAAATAATTTTCTGAATTATTTAGTGGCCATTGAAAAAATTGCAAAAAAATTGAAGCATCCATTTAACTATGTGGAAGTTAACAAGAACCTACACGTAAAGATATCTGATGCTATCATGAACGTACAAGGGTTTTTTCCATCTGTCAAAGATAAAGTAATTTTATTAATTTGGGTTATTTATTTTTAACAAGATGATTGGATTGTCTCAGACATATGTAACACTTTTGTAATCTCGAGGAATACTTTTATGTTCCTGATAACACTAAACATTTGAATAGTTTTAACACAAAACAATATACATTTACAGATTGAATATACAAAGTAATCTATAACTAGTAAATCAAAAAAAGTTATATCAGTTAAGACAGAACTCTACTTGGCCAACATAATTTTTTTGTTATCTTTTGTAAAAGGGAAAATTACTGTTACATTTTTTAATAATTTTTTGGTAATTATTGGGTTGTTGTATAAGTTCCCGCGGTTGTTTAAACATTAATTTTCAAAGAAATCAAAGAATTTTAACAACCAAAATAATGACTCAGTTAATTATATATTTAATGAAATCATAAAATTTTAACAGTAAAAATAATAACACTTCAATCAATTATGTACTCTCCTTCATTGTTCACTACTTCTTCCCATCTTTCCACCAGTTTGTTGATTCCATTTCG
>MQRK01255222.1:32574-49420 GCA_001938485.1 Girardia tigrina
TTTCCATTAAATTTCTCCAAATGATCGAGTATAATTTTTAAATCGCTTATCATTGCACGGATAGCTTGTAACAACGAATCACAAATCTATTAAAATTTATTTTTCACTAACAATACTTTCAAAATAGATATTATTTAAACAAATAACTATCTATATTTTTTCATGTTAAATATTTCATTTAAGAAATAAATTTAACATGTAACATTAACAAAAGTTGCACTCATAATAAAAAGTATGTTTAGCATCTAAAATTTTAAGGATTAATAAATTAAAATCCTATTGTAATTTAATTTCATTTTAATATAAATTTTTTATAATTAACGTAACTTAAAATCAGATTGTAATTTAATAATATTTTATGAAGCAACAAAATCAAATATCACAAGTTAACATTTAAAATGAGGATTAACGTTACGAAACTCAAATCGAATATATAAAATTTAATGTTTAATTATGAGTAACATTTGAAGTAAATTTTACGTTAATAAAAGATTCTAATAAATTGAAAATGAAAGCGGTAATAAAATTTAACAAAAGGGTGTGACAAGTAATAAAATTAATTTTAAACTACAGTGTAGAAAACCAAAGTGTATTTAATTAAACACGTGATAAAGTCAAGCAATTATATTTACATAAATAAGCTTGATGTTCAAAATGTCTTGCGTCAATGTTGCAACACTTTCGAAGACTTGAAACACAGGGGACTGTGTCCTTGAGATTTACTTCCAAGTCGATGTTCTGCCATGCCAATAGTAAAACACTTTTAAGTTCATCAATCGTCGTAATATCGCTGCGTAATGCTTGCAAGTGTTGAAGAAGAATTTCCCAGTTGCTATAGCCCATTACATTCAGGCCGTGACTTTTCGATGGCCACTCAGAATGCCTGATGAACTGAGGGGTGTTCTTCTCTAACCAGTTAACTGTATTTGAAGCTGTATGAGGTTTTGCCCCGTCTTGTTGCTAAATTCATTCTTCAGCGCCCATTACATCATTGATATCACTAAACATAAAAAGACACATCTCATCACGATATACAGCCTGGGTTATGGGTTTCTTCTCTCTCGACCTTCATCAAATCCCTCGAGGAAACGTATCTCAGTTTTCCCATGCCAAGATACACTGGCATATGTCATTATTGAGGGTTGTTGTTTATCAACTTCCACCACAAGTTCATGTTCAGGTATCTCAGTTTTCAATTCGACTGATCGATAGAGCCGTTCATTCTGTCTGTTCAAAGCAGGCGTTATGTTGAAGGTAGCCTCATCTGAAAACCATACGGTTTTCCACTTTTCATCAACTCCATTTGATTAATGAGTTCTGTTGATTTTGAAACCCTGTTTTGTTTATGATTGGCGGTCAGTTTATGACATTTGATTCTGCGATAATCTTTCAAGCGACTTTCCTTTAAAATATTGAACACTGTTCCCTTTGAAATACGCAATGTAGATGCAATTTATCGTTGACTGTTGTACCGACGTCGAAGACTGTTCTCTGAAGTGACTGGTATTTTGAGAACGGCTTGTTTAACTGGAGAGTGAAGTTTTAGTTTTCTACCTGTTTCTTTTGGGCATCGATGCGAATTAGTAGGGGCTGAAGGATAATTGCAGTTAGCGATTCTTTTCCACGTAATGATTTGACGAGAATTCGCTACAGAACTTAAAGGTGATAAAATTTCCTCATTAACTCTGCCTAACTATAAATGGGAATTCAAAATAATATTGATTGAAAAAATCGCATTTGGGCAGCGGCCACACCAATATTCTTTAGTTTATTATACACAGCACAAAACTGATTTTCACTATTATCAGTGAAAAACTATGAAAGAACTTCGGGGTACTTTTGTAAGCCCCAATTAGGGTGTTCCTTCTTAAAAAGAGAAATACGAAATCAGTCAATTGTGGAGTCATTTCCTAGAGAAAATAAATAATGAAATATGTCATGTGCTATTTAATTATAGGACAGAAATATCAACCAATCAGATGACGCCAATCATGTCTTTATCACGTGCCTAATAAAATAAAAAATCCTTTGGTTTTCTATTGGACATCTATGAACATCACGTTTTAAAATTAAAATTTATATTGATATTTATATATAGAATGGTTTAAGGATATTAAGAAAACATCGTTCCTCAGAAATTCCTGGGAAATGAGTGTTATAGAAATAAAATTTTAGTGTTATGAACTCTTATATTGATCACGAACGTAACAATTATTATATGAACATGTTAGAAAATAATGAGTATACTAAAAATCTTTCAAATAATTCGATCAAAAATACTATAGAATCTATTTTATTTAAAATCAAATAATGTAGCACAAAAAAAATTAAAAATGAAAAGAATAAGAAAGTAGCAATTATAAATTGAGTTTCTGAAACCATTAAGAGCTTTGAACTCAGATTGATAAGTTTTGGCAAGTCGATGGAAGACTGTTCTAATATATATATATATATATATACTGTATATCAGCGAATTGATCTTCCTTTTAATTATGAGATGAACATTGTCCTTCATAATTAACCCCATGAAGCTATTAAATGAGACGTTTTATATAAAAAACTACTCCGTAGCAATTCGTAGACATCCTCATACATTTTTTCTGGTCCCAACACTATTCATTTGGATTGGGTTTGTTTCAATTGCTATTCATTTGCACAATTCATGTCACAACTAAGAAATGTTGATATCCAATTGTGAGTTCTATCGGCAGATTCTAATTTCGGATATTTTCTATTGTGATAAATTTTTATAAAGGAATATACTTTCTCATTGCAATAGATGAATCTGTAATCATTCGCATCGCTCCTCGTGAATCTGACAAAACAATCTCGGTAGGCATATATATCGCTATCTCAATCTGTTTCTATCGGCGATATAATCGAATTGTTCACTCTCGCATCAATTCTCTGAGATTAGTAGGGGCTGAAGGATAATTGCAGTTAGCCTTTCTTTTCCACGTAATGATTTGACGAGAATTCGCTACAGAACTTAAAGCTGATAAAATTTCCACATTAACTCTGCCTAACTATAAATGGGAATTCAAAATAATATTGATTGAAAAAATAGTTATTAAAGTCGCTTTTTTTGAAGTTTTGAACGTATGGTCATTTTGATGTCGCTATTTGGACCGTATATTTAGGACTATATTTATAATTCCTATGTTTAGCCCGTATGTTGACAAAATAATGATTGCGTGAGAAATTTTAAATTTCATAATTCAAGTTTCCTTTCGTAATCTTTCTAATTTACCGCGGTGTCTTTCTTAATTTCTGCAACTTGTTCACTATGTTCATTATCACGAAAGAACATGGCGAAATTGGTTTTCCAAAATTAACAAAATAGTTTTTTTAGAAAATATATCTGGACCCATTTGTTTAATTAGACTTTGCAATAAAATAGCGGCCAGTTGATTCCACATTTGATCCCTCTGATGTCAAAATTCTATATTTCATTATATAACATTCTATTGCTTAATTGCGGTTTAATGCAACATTTGAAGATCCCCCTTGCTGCATATCAACATGTGTGGCTCACAAAAATTAGAATTTTGCCAACCCAGTTTCGATCAGTGTTCTATATTATCAAAAAGTCTTTCAAACATCAGACTGATAATATTCGAAAAACCATTTCATCAATCATATGTTGACAAATTATGGTACACATTTCGATTCACATCATGTGTGATTAATTATTTATTAGGAAATGATATTTATAAAACATAAATTCTTTGATAGATATAATAAAATATGAATGGGCATCAAAGTAACAAAAGTATTCGGTTCATAAATCTAATCTATGGATTATTTGATCAACTTCAATCAAATATTATTTAAGTAATATAAAATGCACAAAACGTTTGAATTAGATACGAGTCAAAGGGCGGGGAGCGTAATGATTAGAAAGAAGATCTCCGTTTTCTAGATATCTGACCACAATTCATTCAAAATTTTCTAGTATTAAGATAGAAAGATTATAACAACTCGTTTATACTTTATTCTACATCTTCGGTACTTTGTATTTTGTAAAGAAGTATTCTTGTTTCTAAATAAAATATTAAGTCCTGTTTGTTTTTAATACATGGTTCTCAGGGCAGTGGATCATTGGAAAATCTTGAAAAAACCACAGAAAAGCCAACAACTATAATCACTACAACAACAACTCTTGAACCAATCACTGAACCAAAAAAGTTTGGAAAAGAATCGATTAATACTGAAGGCAGTGGTCAGTCGCCAGATGATGATTCTCCGCCAGCTACACCAGAAGACTCGAATTTTAGACCTCGTTATCCGGAAATACAAATCTCATCGACCACAGATCAAACGACAACGGCATCGATTCTTCAACCAAATGATTTACCAGGAGAAATCCCCAACGAGATATGGATACCGCGAATCATCGATGACGATTCTCGCAATCAAGTTGTGGATAATTCTAACTCTCGCTCTTGGAATATGAAGCCGTGTGTAACCTCCATAAGCGTGGCAGTCACTGTCAGTATGGTGTCCATCTACCGATTGCTATCGTGGTAGCATTTCAACGATTGATCTTCTAGTCATCTAGCCATAGAAACACATCTAGATCTAGTTCATAATGTTATCTCTCGAGGCTGTATATAAAGATTGTCTCAAATCTATCGCTGATGTATTTTAGCGAGTTTTCAATTTACTTGTTTGACGATGTTTCACCTTTTTTGTGAATTCGATTTTGTTTTCTCATTCAATCTTCGATGACGACTAAAATTTTGTTTTTCTAATGCAATTTTAACAGTACATTATTGTTTAAATATTATGAGGCGAATGACGATTCGAGTGGGCGAGAATACTATTTTCAAAATGTCTGGTGAGAGTCACTCGTTGTTAGAATTATATTTGTTTTTGTAAACATTTTTGTTATTTCTCAATTGATAAAATAATATTTCATTTATCTATTTATATTTTGTTTTAATTGCAAATGGATAATTATTAATCGACACTCTTCAATCTGCACTATTTGTCGCTGGATTTACCCACGAAATTTACTTCCATCTTATTAACTAATAACACTGATCCACAAATTTGAACTTGTTGTCTGTTTCTTTTATGAAAATCCTTTTTTCCCACTAAATCGCACTTGCTGATTACGAATCCACTATTATTTTCTGCCCAGAACCTCTAGTTTGTCTTCTACAGCTACCCTGGTTGTGAGACAACATAAATACTGCAACTTTAAATGATAACATTTACCCTGCTCTACCAAAAGTCTTCGGTCAGAAGCATATTTGACTCTTTTCTGTTGTATTATGAGTCTATTGAGAAAGTCATCTGAAATGAAAGAATTACGAGGCTGTCATACTATCAATATATTGAAATGATGAAGTTTATGCTGTTGCTGGCCTTCTTATTGGTTGTCTATAAATAGATTTCTTAGAAATTATATCGCATGAAGCGTTTTTCTATTTCACTATTATTCACTTTATTGCTGAGCATGGCATTACGAAAGGAGCTTACGGACTTTGAGAAGGGCGTCATCTATGGCTGCCATCTGTGCAACAAATCTCAGAGTGAAATTGCACAGCTAACTGGTCACCCCAAATCAACAATTGATTCATTTCTCCGAAAGTATCGCAGCACGTACAGTCATGTGAACAGGGAGCGATCTGGTCGACCGAAATGTTTTGGCAATCGTGACCAACGACAACCTGTTCGACTTGTGAAACAGAACCGGCGCAGATCACTGCTTAGTACAGTGGTTTCCAACCTTTTTGTACCGGCGCCCCCCTTTAAAAAACAAATTGTTGCGTCCCATTATCACAAGCACTACTAACGAACTAATTTTGTTCATAGAAAACAGAAACAATCAGATGCTTCTGTTTACTGAAGTTTGGCGCGAGTAAGCACGAGAATACCCGGGATGTTGCGAGTGCTTATCTTTTGATTCCACGCCCCACCAGTGCTCCAAACGCGAAAGCGAGATATTTCGTTCCAAAAAGAATATGGATTGGATGTTTTAGCCTTTGTACCCGAAAAATTCGCGGCGAGGATTTTGGATTATGTATACTGTTGATTCATTTTTTGACACCTATTCGAATTTCTCGGTTTGTATTTGAAAATAATATTTTGGAAACAGCTGCATGCCCCCCTGGCAACAGTATCGCGCCCCCCTGGGGAAGCGCACCCCACAGGTCGGAAACCACTGGCTTAGTACAACGCAGGCCACACACAGGCAAGCATGTCTACAGTTCGCCGAAATCTGCATTCGTTGGGTTTCTACGGTAGAGTATGTGCAAGATAACCATTTATTTCAGAAGCCATTCGCATGTGGCGTCTTTGTTGGTGAAATGCCAGACGTATCTGGACTCCTGCTGATTGGCAGAAAATTATATGGAGCGACGAGTCCCGTTTTACGCTCTTACATTCCGATGAACGAAAATTTGCATGGCGGCGCAGTGATGAACGATCCCATCATGATTGTGTTCTTCCAACAGTCAATGGTACTGGCCCATTGAACAAGTGTACTAGCAACATTAAATCCATGGAGTACCGAGCAATCCTGGAACATGAACTGCTTCCATTCCTCCCAGAAATTGCTGATATGCTCTTCCAACACGATATGGTGCCAATCCATTCGTCGCACCTCATTAACGATTTCTTCGAAACAAGTGGCATAAATGTACTGGAATGGATACCACAAAGCCCCGATTTGAATCCAATCGAATTCCTTTGGGATGAGGTAGACCGACGCGTTCGTAAAAGGCAGGTGCTTCCACGGAATGCTAATGAATTGGAATTTCAGCTACGATAAGAATGGGCAAATATATCTCAGCTCCTGAAAAATTTGGTCGATTTTATGCCAAACCAGTTAAGAGCAGTGATAAGAACTAAAGGAAACTGCACTAAATACTAATTTTTCCATTGCCTCACCTGTCTTCTGCATTCTATTTAGGTTTTAATGTTATAGAATTCATTGCGACCAGTTAAAAGTATGAAAAAGCTACTGACCGAAGACATTTGGTAGGGAGGGTATTTACAGAGTTACAAATTTCATGCTACATACAAAAACATTGTTGTCTAATTGCAGGAGAAGGACCTGCTTCTTGTACCCACTCTACACCTCAGAACATCTTGCGACTGCTCTTTCGCTTGTACCCCATGACTGCAGTGTCCCTCTTCAGAGTCCAGCAGTATTGTGCCATCATCACCTTACTCCATTTGCCTTGATACCGCTTTTCCAAGCAACCAATATCCTGGTGAAATCTTTCCCCATGATAGTCACTGACGTCACTAAGGTTGGCATGAAAGAAATCTAGATGAGAGTGGAAAAATGTATTTTCAGGGACATATTGCATCCTAAACGCTTGTAGGACTGTATGAAGTTGTTGATGAGGAGCTGGTAATTTGGGGACTTTCGTTCCCGAGAAACTGGGTGACGACGGCTTTTTTTCCACGCTTCCAGTTCATCTGGCTTAAGTGCTGCGTCAAAGTTTTGATCCAAGATAACTTTACGAATTTATGGCCCAACAAAGATTCATTCCCTTAGTTTCGCTTGACTGATGTGCGGTAACTTCTGCAAGTACCGGAAATCAGCAGCACCTCGATCCATTGCCTTCAAGTTCTTCATTAACCCTAGCGTAATACGCAGTGTCGGTATCTTTCTGGGATCTACTAATGGTTGATAGCTGATATTCATGCGCCCAGGCTATAGGATCTCTCTTTGTGGCCAGTCTTGTCTGATGTAATGCTGTTCTATTGCTCTGCTATCAAACTCACACAGGAAACAACAATACTTTGTATAGCCACTCTGTATACCTATTAATAGTAACAATTTGTGAATCTCGAGTGGCACCATTTATTCCTAACAACAGCCACCATTGACGTATACATAATAAATTAGAGGTCCTCGACAAAAATGAAGTTCAGATTCGTGATCAGCGCATTCAAATTAGCTAGAAGCAAGCAATTTCAAACAGGAAACAAAACTTGTGTTTATCAGTGTAATAGATGGACAATTAATTTTGGCGATAAAAATTGTCATCATCACTGTCGTCAAGAAAGAATCCAGAATACCACTAACTTATGCACTAAATCCTTTCCTAGAATATTAATATTAGATGTACATATATAACAGTTCGTTTTTTTGCGATTTTAAAAGTTAAAATTCCAAAAAAAATTAAATTAAACTTTTATTAACAATTATAACTACAGGGTGACGCAAAATAAACTCCAAGGTACTTTTCTATTGGATCTTTTTATCCACCTACTTTTTTATAGGTAAAGTATACATTTTTAGAATCCTGAGCGTCGCCAAATTCTGATGGTATATAAAAAAATCAAAAAAAACATCAAAAATTAAAAAAAATTTTGAGACGAAAAATTTAACAAGCGTTTTTTTAAATGAACTTAGAAAGTTTTACCCTAAAATTTGATTCAAATGATGTATACGGATCAGCAAAAATCTCATCTCGTTTTGATGCTTGTTGAGGAAGCCTATGATTATGCGCAGCTCAAAACGCGATTCCGAAGTGAAACAAGAAATGGTCGAGCAAAGATTCCGGAAAAAGAGTCATTGTAAAATGGATTGACGATTTTCGAGCGACTGGAAGTGTCCATGGAAAGCGCGGAAAGAACAAACCAAAACGTGTTCGCACCAAAGAAGTCATTGAAGATGTCCAACTCGACGCAATCCATTTGTTTCAACTGACGACACTGACAGCGAAGAAGACGATTACGGAACAGTTCGTATGTCACAAAAAAGCTTGCAGCGAATTTTGAAAGAAGACTTACAGATGCGTCTCTATCATTTGCAAATGGCTCATGCCTTGGAGGAGACCGTCTATGCCGCTCGAATTGAGTTTGCTCGAACCGAATTGGATCGATTGGATGAAGATGCAAACAGATTCAACAATCTTCTTTTTACGGATGAAGCCCACTTTCATTTGGACGGAATCGTCAATCGTCAAGACTGGATCATGTGGGCCGATGAAAATTCTCATTGGTTTGATGTTCGTCGACTTCATCCACAAAAATTGACAGTTTGGATGGGAATTGGTGTCGAAGGTGTTGTTGGCCCATACTTTTGGGAGCGACAAGGAAATGAGCACGGAATCAATGGTCGTTGGATGACTGAATTGTATCAAGAGCACGTTATTCCAGAGCTTCAAACTTGGCCGAATTTCAATTCTCTCATTGAGCAGCATGACGGCGCTCCGTCACACATTCTTGGAGATTTTCTTGAATTGTTGGGTCAACAGTTTCCAAATCGATGGATAGGTTGCAGAACACGGGCGCATCCTGCTCCAGTTACATGGCCACCTCACTCGCCAGATCTTACAGCATGTGACTATTGGTTGTGGGGCCACATGAAAAGTCGAATTTATCATCGCGAACAACATCTAAGCACACTCGAAAAGTTGAGAGCAGCGATTGAAGGAGTTGCCAATGAAATCCGTGGAGACCGCGCACTTCGTGAACGAGTTGTGGCCGACTACAGACGACGTTTGCATGAATGTTTTCTTAGAGATGGAGGACAAGTTGAAATTCGATAATTAATTGCTGTTATGCTTTTATGGAATAAAAAGCTTGTTAAATTTTTCATCTCAAAATTTTTTTTTTAATTTTTGATGTTTTTTTTCGATTTTTTTATATACCATCATAATTTGGCGACGCTCAGGATTCTAAAAATGTATACTTTACCTATAAAAAAGTAGATGGATAAAAAGATCCAATAGAAAAGTACCTTGGAGTTTATTTTGCGTCACCCTGTATTATTAACAACATTATTCCAATTGATTTATGGATTCTATCAAAAAGAATTTCGGTTGTTTCGACGCAATCCATTTATCGAGCCATTTTCGCACTTCTTCGTGCTTTGTTAACTTCTGTTCCGCCAATCCGTGAGTCAATGATCGAAATAAGTGATAATCCGATGGAGCAATGTCAGCAGAGTAGGGTGGGAGAGGTAAGATTTCCCAACTCAGTTCTTTTATTGTATTTATGACCGGTTATGCAACATGAGGTCTCGCATTGTCGTGAAGCAATATCGTGGTCCATTCCTGTCGTTTGGTGGCAACTTCTCTGTTCAGATTGATCAATTGTTCTCCATAACGAGCCGCCGTAACAGTTTCATCAGATTTCAGAAGTTCAATATACAAAATACCATTCTGATTCCACCACATGCAGAGCATCACCTTCTTTCCATGGATGTTATGCATGGGAGTCATCTTTGGCGCATTTTCTGTGTCTGTCCATGACCTCTTTCGTTTTGGATTTACGAAATAAATGTACTTCTCATCACCAGTGATAATTTGATGCATGAATGATTTGCCTTACTACTGATCAAACAAAAGTTCGCAAGTTGTTCTTCGATTTTCTTACTGGTGTTCAGTCATTTCATGCGCACCCATCATCCTTCTGTCTGAATCTTGCCCATGTCATGAAAACGATTTGAAATTGTTTGCTGAGTCATACCTAACACGTACGCTAATTGTTTTTGCGTTTGGGCATCATCTTCATCAAGTAAGGCTTGTAGGTCATTGTCTTCAAACTGCTTTGGTAGTCTATCGCGGTCTTTGTTGCTTAGATCAAAATCGCCTTCTCTGAAGCTCTTAAACCATTTCTGACAGGCTGTGGTATCGATGGACATTTTTTTCGATGGCACTTTTCTTCGAGTTAAACATAAATAAAAGAACTACACACAAAAGCTCTTTTGTTGAAGCTTCGGCGGTTATCTGTAAAATTACAATAAAATATTATTTGTGAGTAAATTGAAATAAAATTAGCAAAATATCAAATCAAAAGTTCTTAAGTTATTCAAAGTGTTAGGAATTAAAAATGCTATGAAAATTTTTGAAAGGTTATATTAAATATTTACAAATTAAAATTTTTATATAATTAAATATGCACGTTTGAAAAAATAAAATTACTAAAAGTAAGAACACAATCGAAATCCATCAAGAATAAATATATTTAAATTCAAACACAAATAATCAAATATTAAAACAACAACAATAATTGAATATTAATATAACATTCAATTATCCAACTTCCGCCTCTTTAATTTGAAGGTCTTGTATACTTTTTCAACCATTCAATGCGGCGCGGTTTCAAGAATCTTAGATACTTCAGAACCACTTGATGAGGAGTGAGGAATTTTACAATTTTATATGGCCCTTCATATCTGAATCCTTCTTTCCTCAATTTGTGAGATTCCACCTTTACTAACACTTCCTATCATCATCTTGCATTTGTAATCGATAGGCAGATTTAGAACTATGTTCAACTGTCATCGGATTTGATTGTGTATGGGGTAATCTATTGAATGTGCCATGTAAATTCAGCTTCTGTCTAAATAAAACCTCAAATGGAGTACATCCGATAGAGCTTTGCCAAGTTGTAATCAGAAGAAATTCAATTTTTGGAAGTAGTTCTTCCCAATCTAGAGAATCATTTTGAGATGCACTAGAAGTAACTACCATATCACGCAATGAACGAATCGTGCGCTCTGCTAATCCATTGGATTGGTGTTGGTACGGATACGAAAATTCTTGAGTTATATTGAAGGTTTTATACATCTCCTGCAACTTGTTGCCTTCAAAAGTTTTTCACCTGTCTGATAAAAATGATCTGGGTTTCCCGAATCGATAAATCCATTTATTTTTAATAGCAGCAATCAACATGTTTTCATCTTGATTACGAAGTGGTACCAATACAACGACCTTGCTAAATCTATCAACCATCCCAAGTACATATTTCTTTCCCGTTTTAGAAGGTAAAAAATGTGCAATATCCATTACAACTTCTTCAAATAATGTTTTATCATCTCGAGGTAAAAATATCTCCTTAGATGGTGTTGTTAGTACCTTCCGTTTTGCACAAATAACACATTCTCTAGAAACATTCTCAATTGTCTGTCACATTTGTGGCCAGAAATAAATATCCCGCATATATTCATACAACTTCTTATATCCTATGTGACATAAATCTTGATGAATGTACTGAATTAATCGAGGTTGAGCAGCTTCTGGAACAACAACGCGTTTTATATGTCCATCCCGATAGCACAGCAATTCATCTTCTAATATCAGGTGATTAATGTGTTCCCACAAGGAACCTTGTGACGGATCTATTGAAGGTGGTTCATTAAGTTCTAAAGAAGTAATAATTTCCAGAATATTTTTATCTTCTCGTTGGATGTCCTTGATATGGTGGAGAGCCATCGTGCTACAAGTGTTTAAATACTTTACTTTGCTCTTACTTGTTTTAGCTCCGACATATTTCGTCATACATTGAGCGCACAATGCTTCTGACAATCTTGAGATCCCATCTGCATTTGAATGTTCTTATCCTTTCCTGTACTGCAAGTCATATTGAAAACCCGACGGATCTTCAATCCATGTCTGAAATTGAGAACTGAGTGGTTTGCTTGTCTGGGACATAAATAAAAGTGCTTTATGATCAGTACGAGCAAAGAACTTTTTTCCATATAAATAATGCTTGAAATGCAACATGTAATCTCTTAATGCTAGCAATTCCTTTCTGGTAACACAGTAGCCCTTTTCGTGCTCACTCAGGGTTCTCGATCCGTAAGCTATCACCCGTTCCGATCCATCTTCTTGAATTTGACTTAATACCCCTCCAATAGCAGAGAAGCTGACATATGTATCTAGCACCATTTTTTGGTTAATATTAGGGAAGCATAATACCGGACTTGTAGAAAGACACTTTTTAAGTTCATCAATACTGTCTGCAAACTCCTGTGACCAATAAAATTTCTCTTTAGCGGCACTGGCCGCATATAAAGGCTTTGATATTTTAGCAAAATCTTTGATAAATCGCCGGTAGTAATTGGCAAGACACAAGAAGAACGCAATTGAGTTGCACATTTTGGAACCGGTGTTTCATTAATCGATTTGATTTGATCCTCACATGTTTCTATTCCTTTGCTACTTACAACATGTCCTAAAAATCTAACTTCAAACTCCTTCAAACGGCACTTCTGAGGATTGATTTTAAGACCTGCATTTGCAATACGACTAAAAACTTTCTCGAGCAGAACATCATGATCCTTCTCAGAGGAACTGTACACTAAAATATCATACAAATACACAATCACTCCTTTATACAGCATATCGTGAAATATTTGATGCATTAAAGCTTGGAAAGTTGCTGGAGCAGTGCACAATCCAAAAGGTAAGCGATTGAAGCAAAATTGCCCAATTTTGGTACTAAAAGTGGTTGGCTAAAAGTGGTACTAAAAGTTGACAGAGACTCCTCTGTCAACTCCATTTGGTAGTAAGCACTACCCAAGTCGATAGAAGAGAACATAACTGCTCCACTCAGTGCATCCAAAAGACCGTAGATATCTGGCACTGGAAATGTGAATTTTTCTGTAATCGCGTTTAATGGTCGGAAATCCAAGCACATTCAAATATTATTATCCTTTTTCTTTACTACTACCAGCTGAAAGTTCCATGGACTTTGACACGGCTTTATGACTTGATTTTCAAATAACTGCTTTATCAGGATATTCACTTCAGTTTCCAAATGTAGAGGTAATCTTCTTTGATTTATGGTCACTAGTGAACCAGTTGTTTTAATATGGTGTTTTGAAACTGTTGTGTGTCCTAAATCGAAAGTAGAAGCCATGAATATATCTCCTATTGTCGAATAAGGTTGTGGATATTCTTTGAAGCAAAAATATTAAGTGCTTTGTCCACTCTCAACTGAGTATTTATCTGTACAGCTGCTTCTTGTGTTTCCATCACGAATACTTCTTTAAGATATACTCCGAACATCTTCATGATGTCTATGTCCCCGATAAAGACTGGTACTAAGCCTTTCACAACATATACTTCTATTGTATTCTGTTTGTACTTTTATCTAAACATACTTCCCGACGAAAAAGCACCCATCAACTTCTCACTTGACGGACTCAACGGTGGACCACCCATTTCCTTCCAACATTATACATCCATTACTGAAACGGACGCTCCTGAATCCCACAACATCTCGAACTCTGTCCCATTGCATACAACCCTGCTCCATAATCTGCCATATGTCTTCTGATACATCTTATTATTTTTCTCCGTATTTTCTATCTCTAAAATTTATTTCTTTTATTGATGCAACCCGACGGACGAGACAGCTATCGTGGGTTGCGGACCATTTTTTTCTTATTTTCTATTAGGTTTGTGATTAAAATTTGGAAGTCATAATTTTGTAAACTTTATTTCTACTACAATTTTCATTATTGAAACAAATTTATGAGGAACAATATTATAATTATATAATCCAGATCTCAAAATTCTAAGTATAAATAATAATATCGATAAATATATAAATATGTTATTTTATTCAATTTTGATTTTTTCATTTTAAATCATTCGATTATAAATTATTTCTTTTTAATTTGTTTTTTAATAAAATTGCAAAAATAACTTACAAATTTAAAATACAAAAATATTTAGCAATATTTAAATTTATTATTATTTAGAGATTCATTAATTATAAAATTTTTAATATATATATATATATATTATCTATTATTTATCGAATTTTAATTTGCAGAATTTCCTACTGCCTTTTAACTTTAAATTATCTTTTTTTATTACATCTCTGACAACAAAAAATTTAATAAAAAATTCTTCCGAATAACTCTTAAAATAAATGCTAAACAATTAAAATTCAATTATTTATGATATTAACTTTTTTAAAATTAATTAAGATTTTTTTTTACTAATAACTGTTTAAAACTTTTGATTTTATTTTAGAGATTATTATTTCCAACAATTAATTATTTCCAAAAATTTAAAGAATGAGCTTATTCTTTTTTTAAAGAATTTAAAAGGTTTTTATTTTAAAGAATTATTTCATTTTAATTAATCGAACATTGATTTTAATTTACTTAAAATACAAATATGATTTTTTAAAAATATCAAAAATTTAAAGTTCACCAAAAGGAACCCCAACACTTCCCAAATTGAACTTGCTGTCTGAATCATTAAAATCAGTGATGTTTTCAATCAAATCTTCTTCTTCTTGTGTGCATAAAATTGGTTGCTAGGTGGCTTCTCTCCTATTGGATTTATCTATTTTATAACAATCTAGAAAATTATGACCTTCTTTCCCACAATCTACGCATCTTCCATTTAAAGGACAGTCAGTTCTTCTATGTCCCGCTTCTCCGCAACAAAAACAGTGACCCGGTTTTACAAGATAAAACCGTCGTTCTTGTCTTCCCCAAGCTCTATAACAATATCTCTTGGCAATCGACTTCATTGATTCGTTCGGGAAATTTTGTTGTTGGTTCGCGAGTATTGGCTAATTATTGGAATTTTCATTTTTCATTATTAATTGTTTGTTTTTCCTTCCTTTGTGGTTGGTGAAATCCCATTTTCCGAGGTTGATAATTATCCATGTTTGGTTTTCTAACAGCATCAGAATATCTCATCCTATTTGGTAAAACTGCTGCGACTGATTTAGGAGTCGATTGCTCCAGCATACTGGTCATTGTAAGACGCTTTTCTGATGACATATCCGGTTCTGAAATAAATGCTTCTCGTAGCTTATCATTATGTATGTCATGTACTACAAATGCTTTTATAATTTCATCCATTACTTCTGGCGTTTTAAAAATTTCGGTAACTAATTATCTTACCCGTTACTCGAAACATTGATATCGTTCGTCTTGTCTTTGAGAAATGTTGACTTTGAGCTCCTTGACTTTGTCCAAGACACTCCTCGGTCTGGTAAATGTTGCTAGAAACCATCTGGACACTTCTTCGTTCGACAGATCTTTCCGATTTGCACTAAATTCGTTCCATAACAGACGGCAGTCCCCTCGTAGAAGCATGTCGAAGGCAAATGACATTTTCATTTGGTTAAATACCGCAAACTCCTTTTTTCGTCCAGCCATTTCCCTGCGTTATCAGATTTACCATAAAAAAATGATACCTTCGGTGCCAGCAGCAAGTGGTAATTTTGAAAATAATTTTCTTCTCTCTTCCGCTCTGCTCACTGCGCAAATCACCGGTTTGGTTTCGAGATTTGAGTGACTGTGGTCGTCAGTAAGAACACAATCAAAATCCATCAAGAATAAATATATTTAAATTCTAACACAAATAATCAAATATAGTGGTGGCAAAATTTTTTCATAAATTTTATTTTTCAAAATATTTTTTTTATAAATCGTTTATATTTATTCATTGTTATATTAAAATGATAGATTTTAAGTCTTATAAATTTTCTAATAATATCACTTAATATATATGCTTGTTTTAATAAAATAATTAGATTTATATATTTTAGTACAATTTCAAGTGGTAAAATTTTTTCATAAATGTTAGTTTATTTATTATTTCCAATGTAATTATAATAAAAATGGTAGGTATTCAAAGGAATTTAGAGAATTAATCAAGAAGCATAAAAAAGATGGTAGAACTTATCAAGAAATAAGTGATGAATTTCACATTTCAATATCAACTGCACAAACGTTTTGTAAGTACGAAATGAAAGTTAATAAACACAAAACCGGTCCTAAAAATAAAATTACAAAGAGGTTATCTTTGATTATGAAGAGATATATAATGAGAGAGAACTATATTGGAAATAAAGTAACTTCAAAGAAAATATTGAAAGACATACCTATTGATGTATCAAGAAGAACAGTGATAAACTGGTTAAATAAGACAAATTATAAATATTGCTAGGGCGTACAGAAAGTGATTCTAAGTAAGAAACATAAATCTGAAAGATGCTTAAAATTTCAGACTGGATTCATGAAAGTATACCCTGGGAATCCGTTGTATTTTCAGACGAAAAAAAGTTTAATCTGGATGGCCCAGATAACTGGTAAAA
This sequence comes from Girardia tigrina, assembly GCA_001938485.1. NCBI lineage: Eukaryota > Metazoa > Platyhelminthes > Tricladida > Dugesiidae > Girardia > Girardia tigrina. Next base: position 49,405 of record MQRK01255222.1, read on the forward strand.
TTTGTTTGAATATATA
>MQRK01255222.1:68001-79447 GCA_001938485.1 Girardia tigrina
AATGTATCAAAGTAATAAAGAATTTTTAATATTAAAATATATAATTAAAAAAAGGTAAATATTTGTAAATTTGACAAGGGAAATGGGTTAGTAATATTGAATGATTTTTATGATAATGGATATTTAAAATCGATAATGGAGAAATTAACAAAGGAAACTATTGATATATTAATTGACAAAAAAATAATACTAAAATTTTAGATGTTCAAGATCAAGAGAAATCTTGCAACACTAATGATGAAAGTTTGGGAATTGGTTATGATTTAACTGTACCATATTCAGAGGGGTTTAAAATATTTAAAAATTCTATTTTGAGAGCGTTAGATAATGTAATAAATTTAAAAGTATTATCCCGTACCCAAAAAATTGAGAGCATGTTTGGCAATAAATCTCTAACGCCATTAGAATTGTGTTCGGATCTCATTTACCAATATACATGTAATGGGTGTAACGCCACATACTGTAAGAGAATCCAGGAACACAGTCGCAATGAAGGTGGAAGTAACAATGCAGGACATAGAAGACATTGTAAAGGAGATATAACTTCACAACACATTAAAATTCTGTGCACTCAATGTAAAAATTATTGGGAGAGAGTGACACGTGAAGAGTTATATATTAGATCTTTGGATCCTAAAATTAACGTTCAAACTGCATTCTCTACAACTTTGTTGAGTTTTTAAATGATCTACTGATTACTTATTGATTACATAATCATTAACTGCACTATATGAGTAAATTTCGTTTGAAAAATTAATTTTTCTGACGATGACGGTTAAACCGTCGAAATTAATAAACTTTGATTGGCTTAAGAAAATGTTGTATGCTATTTTTTTTTAAATTTAAAAAGTAGTAGATAGCGCTTAAAACACTCTACATTATAGATACAAACAATTTTTAAAGAAAAACGTTTATTAATGGAATAATATTAAACAAAGTGAAATTAACTTTCAATTTTCTTCACCTAATAATATAAAATAAAAATATAGAAGTTATTTTAAAAAATTAAATTAATTAACACAGTTCGAAAGGAATGAATGAAAAAGAAAAAAAAGAGTTGAATTAACGAACGTACTGTTGGATAGTAGAACGATTAAGAATAGTGAAGGTAGAATAATCCGTGAACAAAGTAATATATTGATGGGGCTTGTTTTCGATTAACTGTCCTTTCTTATTATCCACTCGATCAGATTTTCCCAAGAAATATTTTACATGTTTTTTTATGATCGTAATTTTTATTGTCTTGGTTTTTCCATTCTTTTTATTAACTTACTTTCTATATATATCCAGGGAATTTAGAAACCTGTTTTTGAAGGTCTTCTACTCAATCCATTTTCTTCAACCTTCGCACACTTACTCATTCTCGATTACAATAAATTATTATGTAAAAATTTGATCGAAAGAAACTTTTTATGATCCCAAAATGGGAAAAAACGGAAATTTCGGAGTTCCCGAACAATATTAATTGCAAAATATCAATTTATGAATTATACGTTGTTTATATTAATTTTAATGTGTATTTTTAATTTTTAATTTTTTAAATCTTAAACTTTTACATTTTAAAAACTTTGTTGGCAAAGTAGAATTTTGTCTGCATAAAAAATGGATATAAAAAATTTTATTTTTTGATTTACTAGTTAGGCTTATTGTATTTTTTATTTTAATTCTCGATAATATATTGGGGATCAATTAATATTCATAAAAAAGTACAATTATAAGAATTTTCCAATATTTATTTAAAATTAAACAAATTACACAATAAATAAAATCTGTCACAAATTTTCTGAATATTAAAACAGGAGATTGTATTAAGAATACTTTGGATATGTATATATATATATATATAAAAGAAAAGGTTCTAGGACTTTTCCGCACCGGACTTTTCCGAAAAAATTTACAGAAAAAAATTTCCGAAAAAATATTAAAAATATTTTGAAAAAACTCCTGTTAAAATTTGATCATTATTATTTTACATTTTTTACCAATTTAAAATTTGTTGTAAAAGTAAATTATTAAATATATATAAAAAAATATATAATTTAGATATTTTACAGAGAAATTAAATGGAAAGTTTAATATTAATCGGAGTTTTATTTTAGAAAATGTAGTCAATGAAAGTTAAGAATTATGGATGGTCTATGAATTGTCATAACCAAACGAAGCAAAAGATGCAGCTTATAACATAAAGTGGGAAAATGAACGAAAAGAAACTAAATAATTTTTGTAGTTTAAAAGGAAGAGAATGACTTCTTGTAGTAATGCCCAATCTTATTCCTAGATCCATGGGAAAATCTTTTCATCGTCTCTAAAGGAATATTGAAGTTGAAATTGTTTAAGTTTTCCTTTGTTAAACTTTTCACTTTTAGGAAAACATAGATCGTATTTAAAATGGTTTGTTGAAAATCTTCAAGCAATTGTTTTTATTTGGACATTTGTTCAAATAGGTCTACATGCAACAAATTATAAATTTTTAGTTTCTCTGCCGTTTTGCAATATCACTGATTGAACCAGTTCCTTTCCTTAATGATTCTGTACCTCGATTAGTAATGCTTATGTGACTTATTTTGACAACTTACGCCGCCTGTCCCATCGTTAGTGGCATCACCAGGATAAGATTAACGACTTTTTCTGATTTACAGCCGTCTGAACTAATTGCTTTAAATTGAGATTAGGCTTCTTTATTATCAACCAATTCCAACTGATGTGGACTTTTCAAAGATTGTTCTGGCTGCTTTAAATTTGCGGAAACAAAATTGTACTTTCATTCAGGTTGCTCAGGTTAACTTTGGTGAATATTTAGAATAATATAATAATTAATGACGATTTTTAATACTGTTTCGTGATTATCAGACGTGATATTTAATCTATTTTTACTTAATTACAAAAATTCTTGTCAATATTATAAAACACTTAGCTATTGCCAATTTACGCTACTATACTCGGTTACATGACCAACGCCAGATTGAAAAAATATCAAAAACTCAAGAAGTAAAAAGCGCTCGTAAATATTAGCTCAATGGAGATATGAGTCAGTTAATTTTCTTTTTGCTGACAAATTTTAATTGCTTAGAAATGATTAAAACTTAAAAATGTCTTAATATTTTAAATTAAATTTTGATATCACGTTTCGTAATATAATTAAAATAAATTATATTTTAAAGTACATAATTTTTGAAATAATAAATTTGAGCTACAATTAACTTTTAATAAGGGAAAATAAAATGTTTTTAAAATTTTAATCAGTTTTTGAAATTTAAAATAAATGTCTGTGAATCGATTATTAAAAGGAAATTAAAGATTTGTTTAAATTTGTTTGTAATAAAAAATATTATTTTGTGATAATAAAATTTTTGATCATGACAAGTTCTAATTTGAATATTGAAAATGATATAAACGCAAATTAACAGAAGTATAAGCCATTTAGTCGAAAATTCGGTTATATAAAACTCTTCTGATAGTTGTTTGAACTTAGGAAAACTGATATAGAGCAAATTTGAGTTTACGTTCGAAGAATATTATGATCGTGTAATGCGCCCTCCGTCTTGAATGTGAATTATAGAAGTGAAACTGCGGATCCTGAATCTATGAGGAATTCGATTTTCTGCTGTGTAGATGTGAACGTGGGGGCTTCTTTACAAAATGCTAAATGAGTTTGAGTCTATATATTTGTTATTGACTGTTGAAAGTGTGAAGCACCTGAACCCAGAATTATCGTTTGCATGGGTAGGCGTAGTAGTTTAAATGTTGGTCTGAATTTAATTTTTTTAACTACCAGGTTTTTGTTGTTTTGTTTTTTATTTCTGTTTTATATATCTTGTTTTATATTTCGTCGTATGTAGGGGTCGGCACGTTTTGTAAAAAAGGTAAATGTTGAAACGCAAACTATTATTTGGTAGCAGAGCGTGGTTTAATTTTTTGCGAATTAAAGAAGTGCATTTGTCTAATCATTGATGCGATTCAAGACGTCGAATTTTCTCTAAATAAAGTAATAATAAAGAATACTAAATAAATGAATTTAGATTCATTACTTCCGAAACTGATAGATGCTTCAAAAAGTGATTTGAAAGCAATTGAAATAAGTAAAACCGAAATAGAGAAGGCTAGAAAAGTCCAAGATTACGAAAGAGAGAGTTCAGAGAATTAAATATTAATTTGAAATTAAAAATAGAATATTCACAATTTCTCTTAGAAACAATATCATTTCGAGAGAAAGAGGTTATGAAAGAAAAAGAAATATTAAATTCAAAGAATAAAGAGACTGAAATAAAAATCGGAATTTGAATGAGACAGTGAAAAAATTAATACATAAAAATAAATCTTTGAACATAGTATCGAGTGATTTAAGGAGAGATAATGATGAACTAAAATTGAAACAATCGGCATTAGATTCGAAAAAAGATAAATTGAATGGAATAATTGATGAGAATAATTCTATTAGGAATGAAATATACGATCTGAAGAAACAAATTTATGATGAATCTAACTTTTATTCTGGTCGAATTACAGAATATCAAAAGATAATTAAAGGAAATCAATTATTGTCCTCAAAAAATCAAGAATTCCCAGTTTTCATAAAAATCGATACAAAAATAATTTCACTTAATCTGAATCCTCAGATGACAATGGAATATATAAAAATAAAAATTCAAAAAAAGGAAGGAATTCCCACGAACTCACAAAAATTATGGTTAGATGGATTACTCTTGGAAGATCAAAAAATAAGGAGGAGTGATATGGCTAAGAATGCTACACTTCATCTTCTGCTTGGCCTGAAAGGAGACATGGAAATGGATGAAGATGAATTAGATAGAAAAATACTTTACCGAAGGAGTTCAAAAGATAAATTATTACAATTAAGAAACAAACTCGGACATGCGAAAATATCAACTGAAGAACTCAACAGAACGATGGTTTCGTACAACGAATGCTATATTGAAGTGCTGAAGAATTTCGAATCAATGGCAATTAATGCCAAACGGTTAAAGAAAAAAGAGTATAGCTCAATAATCGACAAGGAGTTGACAAAATTAGAAGATCAAAACGAAGAGGTGCTGGGAGCTGCAAAGCAGAGATTCAACATCATTCATAAACCGATCAAAGAGGAGGAACGAGTGCAGGCGGTGGAAGATAGAATTCCCATAAAATTCCAACCGGTCACCTTACCCAAATTTTCTGGAAATGTAGGTAAGTATGAAAAAATGAAGCGAACTTTCGAGACATGTGTCAATTCCTCAAAGATGTCACATATTGCGAAGCAAATAATGTTGGATCAATGCCTTATTGGCGAACCAAAAACATTGATCAAAAATATCGACGTAACTCAAGAATCCTACAAAACCATATTGGCCAAATTGGACAAACGATATGGAGGTACTCAGCGGCAATATGTCAATTTAATGAGAGAAATAAATGAGTTCTTTTCAGTGAGGGCAAACAATTTAAAGAACCTGGAATGTTTCGTAGGATTGCTGGAAGCTATCATTTCTAGATCAAAGAACAATTACAAGGAAGTGGAGATTGAAGGAGAATTACTATACATTACTTTGGTGACAAAATTACCTGAAGTTTTAGTCGAGCATTGGGAGAGAACTCGTCTTTCATAAGGAAAACCTTAGAATTTATCAGTTTTAAAGGACTGACTGATAAACGAGGTAGAAGTAAAGCGGACCGCTGCGAAAGCCGTTCATGGTATCGGCATATTTAATCCCAAAGGGCGAAAGAAAGATATTCAAGAAATATGTAGTGGAAAAGCCTTTTTTTTAAAGGAAAAAAAGGGCAGCTCAATCAGAAAGAGAATTTGGAAGAACACTATGTTGGGATTTTGAAAAAGGAATTTGCAAAAGAGGAAATGCGTGCAGATACATACACGATTTAACAAAGGAAGAAAGTTCAATCAAATGCAAATATTTTGAATCCGGCAATTGTAGATTTGGGAGGAACTGTAGAAACCTACACCCGAAAAAGGATGTTTTAAACTCGGATCAAAATAAATACATGCAAGGTAAAGAAGAGCGAAAAGGCAAAACACCAGAAGGAGAGTTTAATCAGACTTCGAATGGTGAGACATTTGTCACTGATTTCATAGAGGAAAATGAATTCTGTGTGTCCTTGAGAACCATTCCCGTTTATCAAATGAATAAAGGAAATCGACTCAGAGTGAACCTGTTACTTGATGATGCTAGCACAAATTCATTCATTAATAAAAATGTGGCTGACAAGTTGGGTTTAGTTGGAGAAACCCAAGGAATGAAAATCCCAGTTTTGAATGGTACCAAATCAGTAAAATCTGATAGAGTAAATGTTGAACTGAATTCCACAAATGGATCGTTAAGACAAAGACTGAGTCTCTTAGTTGTTGATGACGTAACGGGAGACTTAAAAGTGCGTGATTGGGAAAAAATAAAATGCAAATGACCACACTTGAAGGACATTCCGTTTGGAAATTTCGGAAATCAGAATCACATTGACGGGCTTTTAGGAGCAGATTATTTAAATATGCAATATTCATATGAAAGAAGTTAAAGGACGATTAAATGAACCAATAGCTCGATTGACACCGCTCGTGTGGACCTGCGTATTTCGAAAGTTTCGACAGAGAGAAGTCTTAAAAGGAGCAACTTTATGATGTGCTTCTTTACTGGAGAGAGACAACATAAGTCACAGAAATCAAGCAAGGTAAGTCGATTCGGGGTACATAATCTTGAACTACCGTTCAGAAAAGACCGAGTCTAAGGAGAAAACTATATTCGAGTCAAATATTTCAAGGGTCAATCAATTGGTAGCTTTAATCAATTTTCAAATGCTCCACCGTACAGTAATAAAAATGATTATGAAAACAACAAAATGGGGTAACAAAAATTTTAGAAAATTTTGGATTGCTGACTAATTGCAAAAAGTACTTTTATTTTATTTTTTGTTTTAATTGTAGTTATTCATCCTATTTTATTTTCCAGATTTCTCCTCTCCAAAGTGAATTTGTTTTATTGCATCAACGGAATTACCGGAAGATCATCCGCACGCGGGATTCAAATGCCGATCCGGAATTCCATCGGAAAGTAAATTGATTATACCTGTTTATTATTCTCACTATTTTTTTACCTCGCGGAGCCAGAAAAATGCATCGGCCCGCCTCTGAGACAATCCGAAGGAGAGTTTGGGTTTTATTTATATAATTTTACTTTATCATTTCGTAAAATAGATCGGTTATTTTTCATTTTTTCTTGTTGAATATCACATCGATTTCCCGTAGAGATTTTATACGGAATTGGGTTATTTTATAAATTCAAACTTTTCTGATTTTTTACTAATTTTATAGATTTTTCTACACCTAATTCGGTTATGTTAACGCATTGTCGATTTATATTCATAGCGGATTTATTGGGAATCGATATTAAACTTGATGGATTTTTTACTTTTCCATTTTATTTTCGCGTGTTTTTCTTACGATTTCCATGAATTTTGATTATTTTCTCGTGTAAATCGATCGATATTTTGTCATTTTGTATGATTTTCGAATAAATGACTTTAATCATTTCTTTTTGATTTTGTTCTTCTTTTATCATATATCTTCTTGTGTTTTTAACGATTATTCTCTTAAATATTTTTTGCTGAATTTTCCTCAATTTTGGTTGATCACTTTCTACCGTTTTATCGATTAAAATATCAGAATAATATATTTATTATTATTTTCTAATTTTTTTTGAAATCTTGTTGTTTGATATCGGTTTGGATTGTTATTCACTGTTTGGGTTATTATAGATGTGAGAGATTCCATCTTCAATTGGATTATTTGAACTCATTCAATAAATTGAAGACAAAGATACTTTTTAAAATGTGTATTTTTATTTAAAACAGTACAATTAAACAACATAATTTTTAATCTTTTATTTTAATTAATATATTTAATTTAAATAAGCAGGCGTTAATTATGCCTACAATAGAATTTTTTCGTGATTTTTCTATATCAATTTCCATGGATTTTATGATTTTATCCGCTTCTTGGCGCTATTCCAATATATAGGATTTATGATTTATTTATTATTTTAACGTTTTTCCGATGCGATTACTATTTTTCGTTGTTTGTTAATATTTTTCAGATTTTTTGGCAATTTTTCGGCTCATATATTTGTCTAATTCTTCATGATTTAATTATTATTTGTCGTTTATCGATTTATTTTTTTCCATTTTTACTTCAATTTTATTATTTCTTTGTCAATTCTTAACTTATTTTCTTACTTTTTGATTTATTCTATTCGTAAAATTATTCTCGGATTTATGATAATTTTATCAGATTTTTTATCTGTTCATTTTCATATGTTATTTCCATTTTACCGATTATTGATTCATAAATATTCATTTTTCCATTGTTATTTGTATTTGTTATATCGTTTTACGTATGTTTTAACACTTTTGGTATTTGTTTATTATAATTCTTATGTTTTTGTGTGAACTTTCTTACTTTTTATATTTTATGATCATTCTGATTATTTTAGGGGCCGTACCCCATCAGAAAATTCTCTGTGCCCCCTCTGAAAAATTTACCATGCAATAAAAAATGTGGATGAAGTTTTCAGAATTTCCATCCATAAATTTTAGAAATGAACAAAATTGAATGAAAGGAATGTAAACGAAGCTGGAGTGTGCATGTTACATGTGTAGTAACAGAGTAAGGAAATCAGGCAACTAATACGTATACAGAAAATCAGTCAACTAGTATAATGGAAATCAGACAACTAGTATAATGGAAATCAGACAACTAAACGCCTCTTTTCTTCTCTAAATTTGGCGAACAGTTCGCCGCTTGAAATTGTGGATGTGATTTCCCGCTCAAATACTAACAGTACCAGATCCTTCATTCGAGTTTGTAGCATTGATCGACGTGCAGGGGACAAAATTCTTGTCAATGTCAAGAAACTGTTCTCGCAGGTGGCTGTCGAAGCTCCAAAAGTGAGTGCCCCTGTGATTAACTTATATGTCTGTTGGAATGCATCTTTGTATGGATACAGCGATTCGCGGATATGCTGCATTCTCATCTGGTCAGCATTTTCTTTTGGCAGAATCTTGTGGAGAATAAAGGGCTTCACAACAGGGATTTCATTTCTAAGAAGGCCAAAGTCCAGCCGGCGTTGCAGCAACATTGCGAAGGGACTCAGACGGTCAATATCCAAGTAATTGTCCTCGTTAGCAGTGTCGTCCAGGGAAAGCATAGATTCTACGTATTTCAACGATCGTTCGTTGAATCGCGTGGCAAATTCTGCCAGTACCTCATCAACAATCGTCAAGTAGGATCTGCAGAATTCTTCTTTTGATGTTGATGGCTGATTGGAATGGATGGGAAGTGAACATGCAACAATATGATCTGCAAAGGCTGAATTCTCCCGCCGTATTCGCTTAGATGCATGTTCAGGGGCAGTTTCCAAATCTAGTTGGTTCCAAATCGCGTAAAATGTAGAAGAATCATCTCGCATTTTCTTGATATGAGGGGTGCATTCTTCTAAGAGAGGAAGCGCCATGATGAGACTCGCTGTTTCGGATTGCAGTATAGCATTGACTGACTGGAAAGTGAGAAGAATGTACTCCACGGTGGCGAGGGTCACACAGAATATGGCAGATTTCATTTGATGAGAGTAGCCAATTGCTTCCGCAATTTCATTTTCACTTGTCTGAGGGTGAGACCCAACAGTGTCAAGTAACTCCAACAATTCACGATATCACTTTCTGATGGTACTGATGGTTGCCAAATTGCCAGTCCAACGTTGCTGCAATAATCTTTTAAGCTTTTCTCCATCGTAATGCTGTGCGATATGAGGACGCCGCGTGAAATTGCATAGGCCATCGCACACTTCAAACATGCGTCGGACAAAAGTCAGTCTGTTTAATGCATTTGTTACAACCAGGTGGAGCTGGTGATTGAAACAATGCACGAATGGTATTTCCACACCAATTGTGTCTTGCAACCGCTTCTGAACACCACCTCGTTTACCAGACATCACATTTGCACCATCATAACATTGACGGATCATTGAGGAAGGGTCGATGTCGAAGGCTTTGATGATTTCCATGATCTTGTTTGCCATTGATTCAGCATCCAGTTCATCATGTTCCAGCTCAGTTATTTCGAGGAGATGTTCATGGAGCTTCCGTTGGAAGGCAAATCTCACAACAACAGAGAAATTCTCTACATTGTTCTTTTCTCGCGTGCCATCGCATTTTAATGTAAACATATTACAGTCGCTTGATTTCACCATGTGTATGATTTTGTTTCTGACAATAGAAGCCATGTCTTCGATGATCATATTTTTTTATATTTCTGGTGATGTATATTTCGCATAATCTGGGATTGACTTCACGATTTCCTTCAATTTCTCATCCTTCTTGATGGTATATGACAAGAGGCTGAGAAACTTCCCAGTGGAAAATATTGATTCACCATTTTCGGTGGAACCCCGGAATGAAAGTTCATTTACTACAAGGAATTGGCAGACATCAAATATGCACTACAAACAATAGCAATTCTTCTCAATTTGAAGAGGAGAGAGAAGCTGCTGTATTTCTGTTCCTTTTGCTGCCCGAATGGTATGTTCTTTCAATTTCTCCATAGCTACCATGTGGGATTGTGACAAGTTGTGTCGTAATAGACCTTTGTTGGGGATGTGCCTTTGTTTTGTTTTATTCAACCTGTTTGTTTTGTTTTATAATGTCTGTTTATTGTAAATAAAGACAATTTATAAAGAATACGACGATATTATTTATTTAGAATTCATTTTGTAAATATATTTAGTTGAAAATATTACAATAAATTAATAGAATATTATAATTATTATTTGAACTTATTAAAATATTATATTTATTATATTTATAAAGTTCATTAAAGAAGAAATTGGCGTAGAACAGATCAGGCGTAGATAGCTACGCAGTTTTAAATTATTAATATTATTATTATATGATATATGAACGTAGCCAAGCAAGCTACGCAAAACAAAAATAATATAAATAGAAAATCAAAATGATAAAAAATCAGAAAAAATTAAGTTTAGTTTAGGTAAGAACTTTATAGTTAAAACCGAAAAAATTAAATTTAGTTTAGAACCGCAACGAGCAACCGTGCCTACTTGGAGAAGATTATTGATATAGAAGAAATTATACCAGTTAAATAGTGATTTATACCGGTTGATTTATATCGGATATCATTTGGGTTGATGAAGTCGACAGTTGAGAAGGATTGCTTAGGAGAAGATGATTTACTAAATCGGTGAAGATACAAAGTTATTTGTGATTATTATTATTATTATTAAACTTTAGATATTACAAAATCAATAATTTGTATTATACAGGGTTCGGCAGCTATTTGAGAACAAAATGACATAAAGTTCAAAAAATGAATATACAACAGAAAAATAACATTTATTACAATTTAAAATTTTACATATATTAACACGTACATAAA
>MQRK01255224.1:0-11494 GCA_001938485.1 Girardia tigrina
ATATGATTTATACAAATTATTCATTTGTCTACAGCTTTTTTAATAACATATTATCATTTTGTGCACTTAATGTGTAGAAAATGTGAAAGTCAACAGACTTTTGTCCACAGCTGTAGTGTTATTTAAGGATTCTGTATTGATGATACCTATACATTCTCCCAATAGAGCTGGATACATCGATTCAAGTGGCAACGACAATACCAGCTCAATCAATTAACGGAAGAGATACAGAATAAAGTTGCAAAACTCCAAGAAATAAAGGTTATTATGAATACAAATACCAACAATTATTGGTCTGATGATTATAATCATATTCCATATGTAAAATTATGGATTCAGTGTAAATTTCAACATTTTTTACATCACCAATAGAACTCTACAGATCGATAAACTAGATGAAAATATTAAAATAATTCTATTTGAGAGATATCAAAATTAAAGGAAGGGAGTGACACATCGAAAAACATTTATCGTTAAACGATGCATCGAGAAACCTTCATCGTTAAACGATGCATCGAAAGACCTTTTTATCTAACATATAATGAAATCACACCTTTACTTAACAATATAAGTACTATAATTTTAGTTTTTTAAACAAATATTTTCGAAGAACTTTCGAATAAAATTCTAGTTTCAGTAGTTTTCATTTATTCCTTTTTTAAGTTATATTTTCATTTGGTCCTAAAGTCCTAATTATAAATATTTATATTACTTTTTTATATATAAAGCAAAGATATTTTATTTTAAAATTAATAAATTAATAATAATTAATATTATTTCAATTAATATATAAACATTACATACTAATTTTCTAGTTTATTTATTAGTTTTCACAATATTTGGTGATGAAATTTACTAGAAAAAAATTTATTTTGATCTTAAAAATTGTATTATAAAACAATGTCTAAGTCATAATATTATTTATTTAAATAATATTTAATGAAGTTTTATTTCTAGTTAAAATAAATTCTTTTTCTTCCAGATGCCGAAAATTTCCTTAATTTAGGATTACTTCACAATGAATAATGAAAATAAGGTAACCTACATTTAGTGTGGTGAGCATTACAAGGTGTCCAGTGGGAGCACAACAGGGATAAGAGGTCATCTGAGGACAAAGTATAAGACAATCTTTGAAACACTAGAAGCAAGGGAGGTCAGAACGAAAGCGAGATCAACAGTTGGAACTGTCGATACAAACTCATCACATCACAATCCTCAATTGATGACATACAAGACATCGTTAACGATGCATCGACTCATCGTTAAACGATACATCGTCGCTCTCTAATTAAAGGCTTGAAATACTCGAATAGTTACTCTAGCGAACAATTGAACCACTTGATTCATCAATTATCGCTCGTCGAGGCGATGAAAATAAATTTGATAAATGCAATCTTAAAGTGGATAATGTGTGACGAACGTGATATTGTGACTTGGAAGCAAAGACTCAGTCACGTTGCGACACACGTCAAGCTAATTATTGTTGTATTGTATAAAAATAACATTGGAAAAGAAAATGATAACGCATGTCCTCTTTCCCTTTCAACGAGGAATAAAAAAGGCGCTTCCACTGCGCTGCTGTCGCAACAAGGGGTAATGATTTTAAAGAATCTTTCACTCTCAATTTTATTTAATAGCCGTGCACTCAAAGTGACGTTCTTTAACTGAGTGTTCTTTTTATGTATGGTGTAATTGTTTTTGTCAAAGTCAATTAATCGAAAGTATATTTGAATTCTCTATAAATCATGTCCTCAAATTTTAAGACTAAAGGCTAAATAACTACCAATATATAAATAAACGATATCCTACATATAAGGGAGAAAAAACTATCGACACGCATTGCCCGCACAACGAAACAGCCCGTGTCGGAGAGTTTGGATTTTTCTCAACAAAATTTATAAAAATTTGTGTTGTTTAACCGCGTTGGATAGTTTGTAAATTTGAAAAAAAATTGATTTATGTAAAAAATATAGTTTTAAATACGTGATATTTCGTTTGTCGTTTATTTTGTTTTGGAAGTGGATTTATGATAACAACAAACAAACATTATTCAAAGTTCGTTTGTTTTGATTTAAAAGGAATTCGACTTAATTTATCATCTTCAAAATTTTCGTTGTTTGAACTGACTCATTCAAGAGATTCCATGAATCGATTACCCCCCCCCCCAATATAATTGTTACTGGAAGTTGGTTCACATTTATTTGTTAAGAATAATCACGAATATGTTGTGATTAATGCAACTTCAATTATCAACGTTGTGATTAATCATGTTATGAAAGATAAAGTGGAGAGGGCATCTCTATGGGCTCGGATGCTCTCAGTCCCCTACCCAATCAAGTACAATGATTATTTATTCTATACGAATTTAATTTAATTTTTTATTTCTTTATGTAACTAATTAAAAATTTTGATCACTTGTTTCGCTGAATAAAATTTTCTGTCTTTCTGATGAATTTAAATCTTGCAAAAAACAGTTATTAAATTGAACCACATTGAAATATATCAATAATATCAGATCCAACGGATTTGTATTCCATAAAACGGAAAATAAGTCAGAGCCTAAACAGGTCTTGTCTAGATAATTTTATTGCTTTATTCAGGGTCACGAACAGTGTAAAACTCCACTCTTAGCACCACAATTATTATGCCGATGTCCCATTATAATATGGTGCCAGATATCTTGTTTAGCAAAAATGTAACTGACATGGAAATTTTGTAATAATCTTCTTTTGTTAATGTAAAAACACATGAAAACTTGTATTTAAATTACTTTTAATATAAGTTATGATAAAATTTTAAATTTTAAATTTTAAATTTATAATATATATATATATATATATATATATATTTCAATTTGATTTCATTGACGAATATTCTCTAAATTGTAAGAATTTCGTAAAAGAATATTTCGGTAAGAATACATAGAAGTAATTTCGTAAGAATTTTTAAAATATTATTTTATATATATTTTTGAATTAAAAATTTATACATTTCACGAAATTTATTATTTCACTCATTATATTTTGTATATATTATATTTTTGTATATTATATTTTTGTTTAGAACCCTTAACAAAAAAATGGATTTCGGTTTACAAAATAAGAACAATGATGAAAAAGAAGACACTTCAATTCTTAAGGAAACTCCATTTCTAGACAAATTAAGTGAATTCTGCCAATTCTTCGACACAGAGGATAAAAAGAAAGACGATTTCGCAGGAGGATAGAAATCGAATTATTTGAAAAGTGAAGGATGGATTTTCTTTTGCCAAAATTGCTGGAATTCTTTCAATTAATTATCAAACAGTAAACGCCATGTAAATAATAAATAAATGCTTCATTTGATATGAGTTCCATCGTTTTTTGAACCGACGAATGAAACCATGATCGCTAAAAAATGGAACGAAACTCCATCACGTCAGCAATCTGCCCAATGAAGCGAGAGCAGCATGGATGCACTAGAGCTCACTGGATCCGATATCATTGTCATTACCTCTATTTATTGCAGTCTGCATTGAGGGCCAAAATGTCACAACGGACGGCCGAACATCAGCGTCGTCGCGCCGCTGGGACGAGTCTCGGGCGACCACACAGAGTCGAGGGGCACCCGATCAAGGCTCTTGGAAAACAAAACATTTTAAATGTGAAAATTTGAGAACAATTTTATTGACTCGATTTTTTCGCGTAATTAGAGATTTGCGACAAGTATGTAAAATCAGTAAAATATAATTTGGATTTTGAAATAGCTTTGCATAGTGGATTCGAAGACTTTTTATAGTTACGTTTTGATGCTAAAATTTTGGGTTATTTATTTCATCTTTGTCATGTTTTCGTAAAGTTTGTGATTTTGGAAAAAGAATTCAGTACAGTACAATATTTGCATTTACACTTAAAATAAAATGCTTTAGTGAATTATCATTAGAGGATTTCATTAAAGGATTTAAACTTGTCACAAAAGAATGATTTTATAGCGTATTTCGAACAATACATACATTCACCGACGAAAAAGAGTACAACCACTTTTTTCCTCTTGAAATTTCAAATGTTGGAGAGTGTCATATTTATATTATTCCAAGAAAAAACCATCCAATTAAAAGATTTAACAGTGCGATAAGAGCGTCACTCTTATGTTTGCACCCCATTATGTGGTATTTGTTTTTCTGCATCACAAAAAGCACTAACACAAACAAAATTAATTCATGTTAAAAAAAGGATATGATTCCCTTCAAAGAAAAGAAATATAAAAATATAAATAAAAATTTAAATAATAATGTTAAAGATATCAAGTAAACACAATTATTGAGTTTAGAAAAAGTGTAGCAATAAATTGGCTTTAGTTTAAAAAAATTGTTTCTTTCATTTGTTTAATTTTTCTAATTATAACTTTCTTGAATGTAATTTACATGGCAGTTTATATGTATGATCTATAATAAGATATTTTAATTCTCAAAATATATTTTTTTATTATACTGATTAAGCATTACAATAAACAGTTAAACATAGAATTACTAAAAATGTCAGTTGAAAGTTGTTGATACAGAAAAATTCAAAGTCTAATTCAAATAAAGTATAAATGTAAATCAAGTCTAAAGTATAAATAAACATTTTACTTTGTTTTATTGTTTTCCATGCGTTCACATGTCGGAAGAGTCAGGTGACATTTACACAACGAATGTCGTTCAGAAAAAAATTACTAGAATAAATGTTGAAATATAGCGTGCAATATTTTTTAATGATTTGAAATTCCCATTGTTATTAAATTTCTCCATTATTAATTAGTAGAAGATTAAACTTGTGTCAGTATATTATTTAACACTGTATATGTAAGGTCATAGGAGAACGATACTGATGTTGTCACAAGAATTCATCAGAAATAAAACCAGGAAAAATTTTTGAGGCAATTTAAACGTTACTGCAGCTTTCCGAAAATCCAACTTAAAAGAATTACGAGACGACACGCATGATGTGCTGGAGTGATCAAATTATCTCGAGAAAGCACCTTAAATCAATGTTAGGGAAGAGATATTCAGAAAATCATCCTTCAGTGTAATGATGAGGTACTAACTAGGGGAGATTAAAATTAATATGAAGTTACTTACCTTGAAGTTACTGAAAAATTTCAGAAAAATAGCTACATTGTGGGTTTTCAAGTAAATTATAAACATTGATTTTGGATTGTAGATCTTTGCAATATGGCGACAAATGAAAGAAATTTATCCGGTAAATACTTGAATTGTTTAAACAATAATACAAAATAAGTATTTATAAACAAATTTTAATATTTGCCTTCTTTCTTTTGAATTGGATGTTTCAATTTTCTGAAACGTCAAAAAATTGACATTATGTTGAGAATAAATCAATTTAATACACACTAAAATTCAGCAAAATAAATTATTTGTGTAATAAACAAACAAATTTTAAGAATATATTTATTTAATTTTAATCATTTTTTAATTTGATTTTTTCATTTAAAATTGAGAATTTTATTTTGACTTAAAATTGAATTTTATTTTGAGTATTTTTATTTATTTAAGGTATTTTTGTTTTTGATTGCAGATTTTTTATTTAGGTTTGGATTTTTATTGAGATTTGAATCTCTTGATTTAAATACTGTTTTTTTTTGTAAAAAAATATTTTTGTAATCATAATGCATCATATTGTAACAATTTTATTGTTCTTTTTGTTTCAATTTTGGTAGATTTTATTTATATTTTACGGTTAATAGATACAGATATTGCTATTAAGTATCTTCTTCATTTATGTATTCCATATACCATGTAAGAACTAATTTAGTCTAAATTTTAATTACTGGATGAAAATGCATTTATAAATGTATTTTCCAATCCTCATAATGGAAGATGATGTTAATAAAGCTCAAAACAATATTTATAGAAATCATTATCAAAATTATCAATTCATTGAAAAAAATGAAAAAATATATACATATCAACAAGAAAGAAAAATGGAGAAAATGCATCTTGAACAAATTGGGGGAATAAAATTGAAATATTTTGGTCTGTTCTCATTAAAAACCTATTTCCGTATGAGAAACGTTTTAAGTGTTGAAAGAAGTAACATCACAATTAATTACTTTATTGTAATAAATTATCCAACCTCGTGTTTGTTCATCTTGCTTGATCCATAAACAGTTACTCTTTCCCTTCCGTATGCATATTTCTGTCACAGTACTGCGTCCATTGTATCAAAACTGACTTCTTTATTTGACCATTATGGCCTTTACATGACATTCTTCGTGTCAAGCTCAACATGTATTCCTTCTCTTTTTGAAATTAATCCTTAGTTCTTCCACCATTCACTCTTCCTATTTTGATCTTGACTTACGTATTCGATACGCTAACCTCTTTTATTCATTATCTTCTTTTGTCGTAAACGCATCTACTATTGTGCATCTACTCTTTAGCTCAAATTAGTAATTTTTATCTAGGATAATGTTTATATCTATAGCGTTCGTAGTATTCCTTAAAATCATTTCTCTGTTTCCTTATAAGTTTAAATTACTTATTAAATAGCATGAATCGAGAGGAGCCCAACGACGAGACTGCTTCAATACCGACATTTGCTCGAGAAGAATTGTTTCTACGCGCCGAACCGATAAATCAAAAGATATAAACAGGGACGGCCAGTAACCGCCGATGCCTTAAATTGCATCGTGTCAGACAATGATTTGATTTAGAGTTGCATGTTTAAATTTGGTTATGTATTGCATTTTATGACTGTAAAAGGGTTGGAAAATATTTGTTCGTGTGTCTTTTAGATTTTATATTTTCTTAAAAAACAATTATTTAATTTGGTTTGAATCTGAATTTTTGGAAAACTTTTATTCAATTTTATTAAAAAGTTTAAATTATTGTAATATTTTTCAGACTTAAAAATGGTAAAAATCGATTTAAGTTCAATTCAAAATTCGTAAAAAATTGTTTTTTTTATCGAGTGAAATTTGTTTGTGTGAGGTCGCGTGATTTCAAAAAATAAAAGTTTTTCGCCACGTATTTTTTTGAATTCTCGGAGAATATCGTATAAATTTAATTAAATAGGTAAAGAATATAGTCATAATTGTTCGGAAAAATACGTTGGAGACGTTTTGAAAGTAAAAGATAAATACTTTCATCAAATCTGCCTTAAATGTAAGGATTGCAATGTAAATCTCGATCGCGGAGGATTTTAAGTTCGAAATGATTACTGCATTCAATATCCGAATCGATTTTCAAACAAATGTTTTATTTGCAGCAAACTCATCAGCTCCGAGCTGACAGCTCGGGGGTCGTTTCAACTTTGAATCATCACTTTCACAAAGATTATCTAAGCGTAACGAATGCAATAGTGTATTTGCTCCTTGTAATCGGATGACAATGAAAAGTGATAAATTCATATGCAGTGTTCTATCTCAGCAGAGGGTTTTTTGGTTTCTTTACAAACTTTCAACTCGAGAGGTTCAATTGGAATCGACGGAAATGATATTCGAGTGCTTCTTTTACTAGTCCAAGTTGAGACTGCAAAATGTCCGAGACTGAATACTTGCCGTGAACGGGAACGGCCAGCGATTTGATCAGTGGCTTCAATCACGTATCGCTCATGAGAAAGCACATATGAAGTTCATTGTCGTATCGAATTGAGATAGCGGTCACGGATTCCATGTGACCGTGGAGATCTAACACTCACTGTGTCAGGTCAGTCGGTCGATAAGTGCGGACCTTATTGTCCGGTAAACCGATTACCCATAATCGATTGTCAGAAGTAATAGAAAGATAACTGATCCCAACATTAAAATGAGGTATTGATGAGTTGTTTAACGTGCTGCAAGACAATTCCATCTGATCCTTTGAAACATTGTTTGACGAATATTTCATCGACCAAATATTGATTGATTTATCGTTACTAGCAGATATCATTGATATTTCATCGGGACTTAATACAAGAGAAGTTATCGAATCTTGATGATGTTTAATCGATTGGATTAACCTTCCTTCTTTTAAACTGTACAAATACATCCATCCATTCTTAAATCCAATAACTGCAAATCGATCACCCGGTAATAATAACCCATAAGGTGCCATCAGTTTTTGTTTTTCATCAACTCGATTGGCCTTCTTATTCTTATTCTCTGAACACCATTCGACTGTTGAAAACGGTTTGAAGACAGATTTAATCCATAACTTTGCCTCTGATAACGACACTGTAAAAAGACCATCTCTATCTGACGGGAACTGGCAGTAGGTTATGGCAGTTCGATGCCACAGATCGGCAATATATTCTTTAGTCGTCATCTCTTTACAGGAAGGGAGGTCGAGAGAAAATATAGCCACAGTGTTGGTTTTCATTGAACAGAGCAATTCTACTGTTTCATGAGGTTTAGATTTGGTGCGGACTGAAACACTATTAAAACCGGAAGGAATTTCAATATCTCTCACGTGTTTCAAACGACTTGGTTCCGTGAAAGCCTCAACATTTGTTGATTCATTATTTTTAATAATTGTTTTCCGTTTGATACTTTAACGTTTTTAGCAACTGCCGAACGAACAGATTTAATGAGATGACCAATTTCTTTAAATTATTTTACTTTGAAGAGACAATAACCAGACAAATGGCTGTATATTAAAACATTTTTTTATTTTCAAGAACGCAATATGAAGGCAAAAATTTTTTATTATTTGCCAACTTTTTAAACACTGACATTAATATTGCTCACAAAATAATTCGCAGAGAAATGGTAATTGATTTTTTTTAACATTGCAATTGTGACAAATATTTCTTTATTACACACAAATGACGCGCACACATTCAATCCAATCAGAATTAATATTTCTCACACGCATATACACCAATGACACACACATTCACGTTTTCTTACCATTTAACATCACACAATCAACACACAGACACACATTTCAACTATGTGATTGGTCTATTCAAATCCTTCTCAGTCATTCTTCTCAGAATTTTTCTAATATCCTCCGACAATAAGCAATCATGTAATTTTGATTTAAAAATGAATGAAGGTATCATTTTTTCTTCATTGCACGTTTCAAGAAAATATAAATCCGCTTCTTTTCTTTTAAGAGAATACCGATTTTCATATATCTCTTGAAAGGCTGCATTGCATTAGGATGATTCTTAATAAGAAATTTGAAAAAATAATGGCAAAATTTTATAATCCAGAACGCCATTAAACTCAAATTTTATTGTCGCAATATATTTCGGTGGATTTTCCACCATCTTCAGGCTGAATTAACAACAATTTCACTGTCTTATATATAGCAAATTGATGATTATGCAAACATCTTGCATAATAACTAATTAAATATTTTCAACAAATTGGAAGAGAAACTTGTTTGGACATTAATGGACGGATTAAGTGATTTAATCAATAATGCTTCACAAGTAACTCTTTCCCAATAATTTTTAAAATTACTGCACAATATTTTAAAATTAGTTGTTTTCACCTCTGATTTACAACCCTTCTAATGTCCAGCAATATTACTCCCATTACCCAATCATCCATGCTCCTGAATCCGTTTACAGAGATGACGAGACGTCTCTCCAATGTATGTAGCGTTGCACCCATTACACGAAAATTGATATTTAATTTACTTTAACTAATCTTCTCTCATTTAAATTATAATGCTGGGTTCAACTAAAGAGTCAAAGGCAATCGTAGCGCGACTATGCAGTTATTGTTTAAACCGAACTGACAAATTATCAACTATTGAAAAGAGCTCAATTCCAAATTCTAATAACGATACGACTACCGATCAAGGTTATATGGGTGCCGACTCAACATCCCTTTCATTTCCATTTTGTACTGGTAAATGTTCTTATCGCCTCTACCTTGTTAAAATCTGTTCTAATTCCGTTTTTGTTTAAAAGGTGCCCCAAGAATTTGACTTTCTTCGTAAGAACTTGCATTTCTCAGAGTTCAGACATCCTTGATCCTCTGAATAAGTCTTCCCAGGATTTAAAAATATTCCTCTAACGAATGTGGCCACCAATATATCGTCTAGATATATCGAAGCACTGGTCTCGATTGTAGACAGCACTTTTGTCATAACTTCCTAGAATGTTCCTGTTATATTATAATTTATGATAATATATCTTAAAAATAAAAAAAAACTAAAAATATTTAAAAACAATTTATACTTGTTTTAATAATATGTTATATAATAAATATCCATCTTGTTCGACTTTTATTGATATTATAATTCTTCAGATATATACAACATGGTGTCACAAGCAAACCTTACAGCTCAGAAGTACTTGGGAGAACTGATATTTAAGAAAAAAGAAGAAAAGCTATCCATTTTTGAGAGACATAGTGCATGGAGAGATCAATAACCTATCACGACATGTTTAAAAATAAAAACAGCCTCCACATCCACATCTTCCGTCTACATTTTAACATCATCTGAATCCCTTTCATTTTTAAATTTAAAATTTAAGTTTGAAAAAATATTTCTGTTACATGTTAAATTTATTTCTTAAATGAAATATTTAACATGAAAAAATATAGATAATTATTTGTTTAAATAATATCTATTTTAAAAGTATTGTTAGTGAAAAATAAATTTGAATAGATTTGTGATTCGTTGTTACAAGCTATCCGGGCAATGATAAGCGATTTAAAAATTATACTCGATCATTTGGAGAAATTTAATGGAAATGGCAGTTTTGAAATTTGGAAGAAAAAGTTCAAGATGATTATGAAAATCCAGGGGATTTTGGATCCGCCCCATATCTTCCTTTTTTGTTGACTGATGTTCCTTTAAATATATACATAGAATTGGATGAAAAGAAACAGAGCAACTGGGAAGAAGTACTGCAAATCTTTGACAATTCATTCGGATTAACCAGACGATCTGTGTACAGCCAACTGATTAATTTGAAATATTACGAAGGACAAACTATTGATGATTACGTTTCTCAAGTAAAGATGTTGGCATCAAAAATCGACGATCTGACCAAGGTGGTCTTTATGGCTGGATTGCCGTTCGAGTTGCAATTGAATTTAGAGCAGGTCGGAGATCAAGATTTAACCGAAATGGTTGAATATAGTCGTAGGTATTTAGGAATTAAAAAATGCATCACACAAAGTTCAATGTCAGTGGTACAAAACGTTGGTAATGGAAAGATCGTTTCTAAAGAACGAGGTGATGTCAGCGGCGATAGAAGGAGTTCCTTTACAAAACCCCGTGTGCCACATGGCGGAAATCTGGTACAAACAAGGGTAAACCGTAATGAAAATTCTCAGCGGCAATCTAATGGACAAATAATTTGCTATAAATGTAAGCAAGTTGGACATATTGCAAAATATTGCAAGTCGGAAACAGACAGGTGAGTTTGTAGGCGCCGGCTCTCTCCCTCTGACATTTCCGGCGCTGCCAACCATGACTGTCATTGTTAACAACAAGTCGGTTACAGTGTTAATAGATTCAGGTTGCTCAAAAACTGTTGTTTTGAAAGGGTTGATCAAGGGAAACTCG
>MQRK01255225.1:0-14261 GCA_001938485.1 Girardia tigrina
AAAGATAAAAGATTATTGATTGAGAATTATTGATTAAAGATTATTGATTAAAGAATAAAGAATAGAGATTTACGATTAAAGATAAAGTTTTAAGATTTGTGTTTTAAAAAGTGAATAATAGAATTAAAGATAATTTTTAATAATTTAAAACCCAACAGTTTTAAGCACAAATGTTGAGATTAAGCTCGGAGTGCTTTCATTTTTTACATGCATCAATATTTGCTGAAATCTCTTTAAATACGACACTTGATTAACCTCTATCCAAAATGAAATAAATAAAGAATTATAAATACAACAAAAATAATAAAGTATATTTATTACTTTTTAACATTATTAAATCATAAAAACATTTGGTTAATCAATCACTTTATTTCATATGTTTCTTCCACCACTCAGGAATATAATCCTAAATTAAAATCAATGATAATCCATTAAGAAGTCTTTTGTTGGATTGTGGTACAGTGACAAACTTTTTAAATGGTTAAATGATGCACATTATGGAATATTATTTATACTGTTTAGGATGTTTAGAAAAATTGTACAGATAATAGACTGTAAAACAAATTTAACAACTCTGCGCTTTTGTTTTTGTATGTGGAGCAGAAAATTGCCGATTTGACCGAACACTTGCTCAGTTTCAGGAAAATATAAATAAAATATATAATTAAATTAATAAATTAAAATAATTAAATAAATTGATTAAATAAAATAAAATTAAATAAATAATTAAATATAAAATAATTAAATTAAATAACAATAATGACATTTGAGTTTTTTGTCGGATTCCAACAATTCTATTTCGCAAAAAAACCAAATTAAATCTCTTTCCAAAGCTTTAATACATCACGTCAATTCAATTCAATTCCTCTCGAAATGTGTTCGGTAAATTCAATTAATTCCAATCTGCTTTTATCTCGTTGCTTCATTTACACAAAGAGTTCCAATTTCGAATAAATAATTCGGTATCGGTGTGTGAGGTTATGCAATGTATTTCATTTAAATAAAATGGTGAGCCTCCTTTCTAATTGCATGTTTGTGTGTTTCGTGTGAAATGTACGAAATGATTGGATGATGTGTTTATGACGAATTATTGGGTTTGTATTTTTTGGCAGAATTTCGATGTTTCAAAAAGGAAAATTGTCGTTGTCAATTGTGAAAAGTTTAAATAAAGTGTCTTTGATCAACCAAATAAAAATTTGAAGAGTTTATTTAAAAGTATCTCAATAAATCAGCGTTGAATTTAATTGATTTTTTTTAAATAACACGAATAACATTATTTCTTTGATGTGCGCATTCTGTGATTTCGAACACGAGTTAGATTATATTTTCTTGAACGATTCTCAGTTGAATATATTTTCGAAAAATTCATTAATAAATGGCAAAATAAATCCTAAACAAAAACCAACGAAAAATAAACTAACAGTTGTTAAATCGAACAATTTATCGAATTGGTTTAAATATCTCGAAAAATACTCGAAAGAAATTGTTTATTTTCTGCACGATTTAAATGAATTCCAGCTGGTCAATTTGTTCGTAGATTTGATTCACAAAAGAGGAGATGCAGAAATAAAATTTTATGCGGTTATTTTGGATAAAGACCATCTGAGAGTCATTTAAAATAAATCGATCGAAACTAAGATATTTCTGAAATCAGTCGCGGACCATGAGAAAGTCCAGAAAAATAGTGGAGACACGGTTTCCTGACAAGTATGGTATATTTTTAACATATTTTTTATAAATATTGGAGCGGAGAATTGCCAATTTTGACCGAACATTTATTTTGCCAGTTTCAGTGTATCAAATAAAATATATGATTAAAATAATTAAATTAGTAAATTGGAATAAATAAATTTCATTAAAATTAAATTAAATAAATAATTAAAAATAAATAAAAAAAATAAATAAAATGAATAAATTAAATAAATAATTAAAAATAAAAGAAAAATTAATCAAATAACAAGAGAAATGAATCGATTGGTCAAAAAATAAATAAATCGTTAGAATAAAACTCGCAAAATTTCATGAAATTAAACTCCACGAAACGACAGCTCTTTTATTTGAACTGGAACAACAGTCATTTGATTAATTATCAAATTTTTAATTNGTTCTGAATAATGTATGGTGAGCCTCATTTTTATTTTCTCTTTCAATGTAATAAATGGATTATGTGGATTATGTAATTTTGATTGAGGTAAGTGTATATGCATGTATGTTATGTTTGTGTGAATGTTTGTATGTATTTGTGAATGAAATGTAATTGATTGGTTGAATTTGTGTGTGTGTGTGAGGAGTTTTTTTGTGAATTGTTCTCACAATTAAAAAAATTTTCAAAAAAAAATGGTGGTTTAAAAATTTCAATCAACGATTTTCAAGTTTCTCTGCATTCAATTGAAAAACAATTTTTTTAAAAAAAATAAAAGGTTTTTTCGTGTTTGCTCTGTTTTTGAATGCCATTGGTTTGAATCAATTAATAATTTTCAATGGCAAATCGCGAATAGATTAACAAACGAAATGGCCGATAGAGAAACGAAAGTTTACAGAGCTAAATTAGCTGAACAGGCTGAAAGATATGACGAAATGGTTGATGCGATGAGAGATGTCGCTAAGATGACTGGCGAATTGAATAATGAAGAGCGTAATTTATTATCCGTAGTATACAAAAACGTAATCGGAAGTCGGAGAGCATCGTGGAGGATAATGAGTAGCATCGAACAAAAAGCCGAACAATAAGATCCTTCTCGACTTCCATTGATTAAAGCCTACCGAAGTCAAATTGAAAAAGAATTGAAAGAAGTTTGCGCTGATATAATAGCCTTACTTGATGAGTTCTTGTTGGTGACTGCAAATGGCGGTGAAGCTAAAGTGTTCTTCTTGAAAATGAAAGGCGATTACTACCGTCTTCTGTCCAACTCTCTGTCCAAAACAACGTGGAGACAAGGTTTCCTGTCCAAATATATTCCTGCTCAAAAATGTAAAACCGTTTCTTGGAAGTCTCTTTTGAAAACTCTTCTTCCTAACAATTATAAGTGTGAGGAATATTTTAAATTTAGTATGTTGAAATTGGTTTGTTGAATTTTGTATGTTGAGTTTAGTATTTGGATCTCCCACCCAGATGGAAAATTGATATTTTAGAAGTTCACTATAAATAATTATTCGAGTATAATTTATATTTTAAAGTACAGCATAAGATATGTAAAAACATTAAAAATATTAAATCTTTTCAAATTTTCATATTAAAATTTAAATAAAATAAATAGTTTTAACTAAGTTTTGAATTAATTAAATGTTCTTTCTTTACATAAAATAATTTTTAAATAAAATTAATAAGAATATAAAAATTAATACTAAAACTACAAAATTTGAACTTTACAAATAAAATCAGAAAATAATGAAAAATTTGTTCGAATAATTGTTTATTAACAAACATTAACAAAAAATTATCAATTTAGAACGATGTCGAATGACGAGAGTTTTGCTGAGAGTTGTCCAAAAGACAATTCTGATTGTAATGAAAATAAAAGTTTGAAAACCCATGTTGGTGTTCTTAATAATAAGTATTATAATATATCAAATATTTTTACATTTATATATTCCGTATTGGTTTCATGAATTTCAATTTTAATTATTTTATTTAGATTTTTTGACCAAGAAATTTTATCCTTGTATATCAGACGGAATCTGATCCTATTATCAAGTTTAATTGTTCACAAATTTATTCATTATCCTTAGAGAGAGATCATATCGAATGAAGTTGTGGATGACATTATTTTTATTCGATATCATCACTCCTTTAAATATGACATTTTCTCTCCATCAATTACTGAAGACAGCAGTGTATTTGATTTTCTCACCATTGATGATGGCGACAAGGGAAAACGTTTTTCTTTGTACATTAATTATGAAATAAAGATACAAATCGAAAATACGTCAAAACATAAATAATTTCAAAATTAAAATGACAGCATTCCTATGATTTAAAATTCTGTCGATGAATGATAACTTAAAAAGTAATGGCACCTTGCACTCCAGCCCGTAGCCCGTAGCCCGCCGTCCGTAAGTTGAAGCCCGTAGCCCGTAAATTGACGCCCGGTCCCGAAGGGCTCTACCCCAAAATATAAGATATTTTTTTGTTCTTCACTCTTTAAATCCAGTGTACAATGTGTGATGTAACAATTTTTGAGTAAAAATAAATATGTTAGACTGTACATACACATTTTCTTAGGTTACACTCAGCTGGAAACCTAAAAAAAACCTGTATATTTATATTGAAAATTTTCATTAAGCTCCCAAGAGGTGGATTCTTCGTTAAGGATTCCAATTGGAACCTGGAATGTCAGAGGCTTGACCGACGAGAAGATACTTAAAATCACCAGTATCTTCGAAAAACTTAAGATCGAAATGTGTATCCTCACCGAGACACACTGGATTGGAGCCGACATTGCCTCCTTCGGGAAATGGAGGATTCTTCATATGACAGTATGGTACACGGGAAAGAGTCGTTGCCTTGATGATACGATTAAAAGATTCAACAAACATCGAATTCGAAGCGATCAGCGAGAGAGTATTTCTCTGTCACATACCCCACAGGTCGATCACAATGGTGGGGGTATACGTTCCAACGGAGAGCGGATATTCAAGTGAGGAAAAGGAATCTGGCCAAAATATACAGTGTATTGAGTGCAAATGTATTTTAAAATGCAGCACGACTTTATAGTCATTAAATAAGGGCTGCTTTACTGTCCCCATTAAAAAAATATTTGAAATGCATGGCAAAAATATTAAGGGATTCCGAGGATATTTTAGTAATTGATTTCAAAGAGCGCAATGTAACTGTCAACAATACATGTTATTGGGTTCTTGCTCAAAAGACATTATAATGAACACAAAAATTTATTTCTATAACAATTTAAATTTTTTAAACAAATATTTTTTGAGGAACTTTTGTACTTTCTTTTTTACACAACCAATATAAATAAAAATAGATATAAATAAAAATATGGTTTGTATATTTTTTTACAAATTAAAAATTTATATATTCTTTAATAAAAATTATAGTGAATTAAAATTTGTCACAAAAATTTTGTTGCGTCTTTTATTAATTTTTCAATTTTATAGTACATTTAAATTTAACTGTTTCTCAATTACAAAAAAAATTTTCCAAAAAAAATTCAAATCGCATTTTTTTATTTAAGTCGGTTTATAGGTTTTCAATTATTTTTTAATTCCAATTTTAATTTCCAATAAAAATTATAATTACATTTTCCAAAAAAATTATAACCACATTTTTAATTTACTTTGATTTAAAAGTTACAAAAAATAGTTTAGTTTACTTTTATTTCGCAAATAAAATGTCAAACTTAAATTACTTTTATTTTGTTTCAAATAAATATTTTCATCAAATTTGAAATTAACTTTTTTTTACTTTATAATAAATCTTTACATAAATCTTTAATAACCCTACCGTAAAATTTATTTTATTTCTTACTTAAATTAATTTTTTATATTAAATTTCTGAAAATCTATTTTAACATATTTATAACAATATTTTACGAAATGTAATTTTTTATTTAATAATTTCATAAGATTCAAAAATTTTATATTTTATGAACGTTTCCAACACATGTTATACATCTTTGTTGCAGGACTCATAATTTATCCACGGCTGAATATATATTTAAAATGACAAATTAATTTAATCCCAACCTTCGGTTCAGGCTGTCGAATGTCTTCTGTATGAATATTGGTATTTTTTTGACGAAAATATAATGTTTTTAGATCATCAAGTTCTTTTAGAAGATGTTCAATCCTTTGCTCAGCCTTATCTAATTCGTCTGCTTTCTTTCTAAATAATTTGTAACATTAATATTTACAAATACATATTGGTCATTCTACACATAATTATATTATTATTTATATAATTATTTATACAGTAAAGAAATGGTAAATGTTAGTGAAATTATGTGGTATCAGATTTTTTAAAAATAATTAATCTGATCTACAAGAAAGAATTGACAGTCGAAGAAAGTTAAATATTAAAAATATTAAATATTAAAAAGAAATTAGAGAGAATTACAGTAATTAAACTCAAAATAAAATGTCAAAATTTTAATTTTAAATTATAAAATCAATATCATGATTTATTTTGATTGGTTAATTATTTTGATTCATTTTTCAGATATGTTAGATGGTTTAATTCTTAAACATATCCTTAAACGAACAGATGCTGCCAAATATTTGTATACCAAACATGCTCTTCATTTAGTCGTCAACAGTGATCAAAGAATAGAAAGGATACAATTTGAATTGAAAAAAAGACATACTTTAAAATTTTTAAATTGGTGGAAAGAATTTTATTATATTTATATTATAAGTTCTATCTTTTCTTCTTTTGGACCTTAGCTGTTTGACTGTGTATGTATCCAATAATACATAAGTCTTCATCAAATCTCCTTATTTCAAGTCTCTCTTCTCAGATCTTTAATACTCAATCCCATCAATTCTTATAAATCGTCTCTCCATTGTTTCTTTGTTCTTCCTCTTGATCTTTCTCCATCTACTCTTCCTTCAATCATAACCTTCACTAGTGCTTGTTTTCTTATCTGATGCCCGTAGAATTTCAGCTTCATTCTATTGATGGTCTTTTCTATTAATTTCGGTATTGTACCTAGTATATCTATCACTCCATTTCAGACAAAGTAGTTGATCTTCTTTTCTTTCGATATGATTTTAAGCATTCTCCTGTAGCACTTCATTTCAAACGCTTTACGTCTATCCATCCTCTTCCGATTTTTTGTCCAACTCTCGCATCCATTGAGAATTATTGCCAAGACAACACCCTTAATGTTATTTATTCTGCTCTTAAGATTGATTTCTTTGAAGTTAAAACATGTACTAAAATTAATCATTGCGCTTGTTACAATACCAATCTGGCTTCTGATTTCTTCTTCCGTTCCTCAATTCTCTGTGATTGAGAGCCTTAATATTTGACAGTCTTAACTTTTTTCCAGCTTCTTCCCACATCTATGTGAATCTTCATTTTAACTTCTTTGTTATGGCTTCCCAAAACCATTATTTTGCTTTTTTACTCTGTTGATTTCCATTCCATAAGTTCTATACAACTCCCTATTTATGAGTTACCTAACTATTATGGAACATTGAAAATTTCCGATATTTTCGAATATTACATTAAAAAATCTCCAGAATACAAGATAATCGAAGCTGCTAAAAACGATGGTGATGTCTTCGACAACAGCCAGAATAATGGAAGGGTGCCTAAAATTACTGGTTATGCACTTGGTTGTTTGGTTGTTACCTACAACAAAAAAAACTTGAAAACGCCTACGACAAACAGTCAAAAATTTTAATGTCTATCCTAAAATCCTCGTTAATACTCTCCGATGAGCTAGAATTGTGTTGGAAACGAAAGAATAAGTCTTCAATAAGTCTTCCTAACTTGAAGAAGAGGAACGCTTGGCATTTTTTACAATCACCATCTGCTCACTGAATGAAGTATATGTTTGTTGTACAAATATTTGGTAATATGACTGATGTTGAGACGTACATAACTGTGAGTGATTCTGTTAAGTTGTCTTTCTTACACTTCAATGCCAATGATGAAATCATAACTCAAGATTGAATAAAGTATACCGGTGTCATCATGAAACTGGGACTGTGTAACGCGACTGTAAAATGTCGGATTAATTTATCTGGCCTCAGTGACTAGATATTAGGGGTGGTATCTACCAATAGCCCTGTATTGAACGCAGACACATTCCTTTTATTGAAAAAAAATAATTTGCTTGGCCCCTGTATATTCTGGCTGGACAAGGCATCAACTCATTACTCTACATCAGTGCAACGCTATCTGACCAGTAAGCAAGTGCGATTTGTTCCAAGTCGGCCAAGTAATCTCCCCCAATGTCATACAATTGAAGAAATGCAGTCTGTGGATGATTTTCAAGCACACCTTGAGCATTTGATGGTGGAATTCCAGAAGGATAGTGGAAACTTCATCGACGGCTTCAGCACCAAAGTTCGCAAGCTAGTTTGTCATTCGTATCGTATTGGAATCCTTTCTGTACACCATTGAACATTTTAGACATGTATCGAATACATATAGACATTTTCAATTCTCAATGTAATGTATTTCATAATAAATACACTTCCTGAAAAGGTCTCCAAATCAGTTACACAGGCGTTATTATAAATGATATATTATCAGAAAGACCCCTAAACTGAATAGTACTGAATTAGAATATATATTTCTGATTACAAACCCACCTAAATACTTATCTTAATTTGATCAAAAATTAAACTATTATAAGTTATAATAAATCTATTTTTAAAATAATAATATTATTTTATTTTTATTAAACCTAACTCATTCATATTATGACTGTACAATTTAAGTGTAGAAAATTCGCTTTTTAGTTTCCCAAACCGTAATAAAATCTTAATTATATATAATAATTATATTAGTAATAACGAAATTAATTGCCATGATATATACTTTTGTATAAAATAAAGAAATATCAGAAATAATGTAATAATTTATAACGTTTTGCATAACAAATCACGACATGTTTGATTTCAAAAAAACTGTTTCGTTGTTTAATAATTTAAACAAATGGATTTGCATTTTAATCCATTTATTACAATCCTCTAATTAATTCGTTTAAAAACTATTTAATTTACCAATTACTTTAAATCTAATTCAGTTTTAAATCTATTTTATTTACTGATTTTATTACGTTAAATTTAATTTGTTTTTTAAAACTATTTAATTTACAGATTTGATTACTTTAAATTTTATCGAAAACATTTCTTTTTAAATATTATTAATATTGCAACTTTATACCACATTTTATCGTCTTTATTTATTTTACAATACATTTATATTTGTTACTTTTATACTTTAATATTAGTTTAAAATGTTCAATCTCATACACCGTTAGCAGAGTGAGTATAACAAAAAGACTTATATGTCGAGCAATGAATATCTGTTACATTGCAATTCTGTAATAAAACATTTTGTGGCAGTATTTTCTGTTCAGTTTAAAGATATTTTGACCGAAATACATACATGTATATCTATCTGTATCCTTAGCCTGAAAAACGCAAAACAGAAAATAATACAAAATGAATAACTATTTTTTTATTAAACCAAAATAAAGAGGTTCAAGGAAATATTCTTCATTTTAATATTTAATGTATTGCAAATTTATCGTAACTGAATACAAATACCCCAATATAAAAAAGAAGACAATCTGTAGTCAAGTAAGGACTGACAAGAAGGAGTTACAATACCGCAATTAATGATCCATTTTCAAAAGTTTCTAATTTTCATCAACGTCACATAAATTTTTCTATTCATATTCAAATATACACATATGATTGCTGATTATTTAATAAATAAGAAATAATAATTAAATATGAAAATAATTAAAATGAATACTCAAAGCTTTCGTTTAAATTCTGCACTTTTGCCTCGAATTGTTCTATTTTCAAGTCTTTAAAATTTATTGTGTTTTGCAGTTTCTTGACATCTGTTTGGTTAGCTTGAACCTTCGTAAAGCCTTTATTTATTTCTTCCATTTTAATTATGTCTGTTGTTTTTTCTAAACATATACATATTTCAAAACAAGTTATTTAAAATTAAAAGCTATTATGAACAATGTACAAACGTTTTGACGATTCATTACATAACATGTTTATTAATTAATATATCAAGAAAATACTATAAAATAAATTAAAAACAATATTAAAACAATATTAAAGAGCATCTGCTGCTTTTTGCGATCAATCGCAACACCTACAACTGATGGCTGTTGCTTGTGTTTGAATTTCAGATGTCGTGTCTCGTGAACCGAACTAAGATCTTCTGTCCACTCTATTTGATTTTCTTTCAGTGTTATTGGCCAATATTTTTCGAAACCCTCAAGACCTTTCATGGAATCTTGTCAGAAATGATGGAAGGGGTGTACAAGCACTATCCAACCTACAGTCTATTGATCGCTTAGATCTGACCGATAGGTGCCGATGTGGGTGACGTTCAAATGGAGAAAGACGTACCACAGCATTTAATCAAGGAGCAGCAATGAGAGAGTGCTGAGTCTGGTGGGGGTATATCTTAATTATATCTTAATTGCATCTTAATTATATATTAATTAAAACATTTCATGAGATCGTTTAAATGATCAAAGATTTCACGTTGAATCCATTTGAAGCTCCTTTTTCTAATGCTATAATAGATATGTTTTCAAGAGTCGTAAAATTTGCATAGTTTTCCCTTTCCAAGGCCTTTATCAAAGTATTAATTTTTATTTTAACACAGAAAGTCGATCCTACAACAACATCCTGTGATACAATTTTTTCATAAAATTTAATATTCTGTTATCGTATAAACAATGATTATGAAGAATGTTTTGAATTATTTGTTGATATTGTGCATGCTGTATGTTTATTCGGATTGTGTCTCTCCTACCCAGATGGCTGATTGGTATTTTCTTTAATTCCTAATATTTAAAAATAATTTAATTTAATTTTAAAGTAAAAAGATTTAAAATAATTTTCGAATGTAATATTTAATTTTTAATGGAATTTATAATTTAATATATTTCTTTAATTGGTCCTTTTTATAAAATGTTTAGTTTTATTTTTAAAAATTATAATCTTTATAATTAATAATTATTAATAAAACTTTTTCATTTATTGAAAAATTAATATGAATTCAGAAATATATTAATCAAGAAAAATGTCATATAGCGAAAGCCTTTTGAATAATTGTTGTCATAACAATTATGATTGTGATATTAATAAATTTTTGAAAAATCATATTGATGTTGTTAATAATGATATTTCAGTTTTTAAGCTCTATCAAACGTGTGAAGATAACCCATGTGAAAGCCAATGGACTTCGGTAAGATATAAGAAAACGTCATTTTTAATTTCTAGTTATTTACGGAATACTATGAAAAGTCTCTAATTCAAGTAGCAAGATCGGATAAAAACCTGTTTCAACGCTAAAAACCGTAATAGATTTTAATTGTGCAGGAGTTATAGATGTCAGTGAATGATGAAGTAAGAACCAGTGAATAATCTCTATTTGTGGGGTCTGTATCTTTACTAGAGCTGCGAAACCAGATTGTTTCCCCAATATGTCTGGTACTCCATCGATACATTTACAACCAAAATTATTCTTCCAGTCAACCTGATTCGTTGAAAACAAATCGTCCATTAAACAATAAACAATAGAAGCTTTAGACGTTCCTAACAACTGTTCGTATAATTAAAATTCTTCTTAAAAGCAATCTTTGTGTTTCTTCAAAATGTGTATTTCAAGTAGGGGAAAAATGGGCAATCGATCCACAATAGCGGAGATAGGACCTGTCGGGGGTCTCCGTAACCATGGAAACAGTAGCGGTTTCCTTAGCAACGGTTCATTTATTAATTTTTCATGTATCATTTGTAATATATAGAAAGACCGCGAATTTGAATAAAATGGATACATTTGCTTTAATTTTAAAGAAAAAATAAAACTAAAATGATGACATGGCTCTCAAAGATAATCTTAACAAAAACAAAGGTTTAATCGGTACACAGACAGAAACGGTGCCAGATCAAGTTACCTCTACATCAAGTCGAAAAATTATGAATACATCCTGTTCTCAAGTCCGACCTCGCAGAAAGGGTGTATGGAAAATATCGACATCACAATTCAGAACATCGCATCGATGTAGAACACACACCAAAAACGCTGTAGAAGAATACCATATTAGTACGTAAAATACGTACCAACAAATTCACCATGGACCCAATTCAGCCTCTATCATATACTGATCCAAACCTTAAATATCACATGGCGGAGATCCAGAAAAATTCACGAATGACAGATCGGATAGAACAACTGCATCCATGTGCTTTTCTACAGATCCGATTAAAATATGAGAAGGAGCTCATGGAAGCGACGAAACTAATGATGAATATCCAGGTAAAAAATTAATTATTATTCATAAAAAAACTAATAAAGAAAAAGTTAAAAAATTGCAAATTTGACAAGGGAAATGGGTTAGTAATATTGAATAATTTTGATTATAATAAGAAAATGAATAAAATACTAAAGTGTTCTCAATTTAAGAAAATTGAAAAATTTAGAAAAAATGGCAAATTCCTCACATTAAAAGATGTCGAATACTTGAGTTCTCTATTATTAAAATTGATTAATAATAATCATATAAATAAAGAGATTGTGAAGATATTAAGGCCAGTAGGATCATAACCTGCTAAACTTTATGGTTTACCTAAGGTACATAAAGAAGGTGTTCCTATGTGTCCAGTATTGTCGATGATTAGAAAATCACAATATGAAATCGCAAAATATATCGATGTAATGTTGAAGCTTTTAATTCCAAAGGGTTTTGGGTGTCTTGATAGTTTTGAATTTGTAGATTTTATTTCAAAATGTGATATTAAAAATAACGATGAAGTTATGGCATCTTTTGATGTGGTCAGTTTATTTACAAACGTTCCTGTTGATGGCAAGAGGGTGGATGCGGTGCAATTGCGGAGCTCCGGTGTTGGGAACACGGAGACACTGGGACGGGAGAGGGAGACACGAAATGAGCTCACATACTTTCATTCTCTCGGTGATCATCTGACACAAAGCGGTCTCAGTTTGTACGCACACGCCCAACACCCAGTCGAGAACCACCAGCGCACGTTGCTGTTACTTCGCCACTGAAATCTACGTGACCCATGGAATTGATTAGATTGATTTAGAATCCTTTCTCGTCGGTTTTGCCGTCATCACTTAAAGCGACCGGTTGGACGGTTTTGACACTCGCGAGATTTTCTTCGGTCATTTCGTTGTAGTATCGATCGCCTGATTTACACTATTCGATCAGCGTCAAACATTAATTCAACACTCTTGCGATATTATTTATAACTTTGAGATACGTTTCGATTTTTCTGAGACTCCAGTGAGACTGGCGAGTCAAATGACTCCAGATGGTTTTGATTTTGTGGTAGTATTCCTTGAAATACGATTCGATTCTCGCGTTTATTCCAATAGATTTCAGAATAAATTTCATTTCGACAGAATTCATAAGAAAATCGATTAATCAATTTTTGTTCGTATATTATTTTTATAACAATTTTTTTACAATTTCACCTATTTCTAACAACTTTTTCAACTTGATTAATTTAAACAAACAGTTTTTACTCACACATTTTTAGTAGAAAAATATCAAAATATAAAAAATAACAATGTTCTTTAACAAAAGAAATCAAGATAATGTAAATTATTTCTTTTCTCTCTTGATAAATAAAGTATGGTTTGCTCTCATTGCTCTCCTTGAGAGGATCGAATACTTCTTTTTGATTTTTTTTTAAAATGAAGGAGATATTTTTCGATTTTTAAATTATATGTATTCTTTGCATTCAAATGTAAAGTTTACTATGGAGACAGAGCAAGATAAGAAATTGTCTTTTTTGATTTGTTCATTGAGAGAAAAAAATGGACGTTATGAGACGGAGATTTACAGAAAGAAAATTGAAACGGGGTTTTTAACAACATTGAACAGTTGCTGTGAATCTAAATATCGTCGAAATATGATTAAAGGTCTCATTTTTCGTTCATGGGCTCTTTCATCTACATAAAAAGGATGTAATGACAGCCTTAATAAATTAAACAAATTATTATATGATAATGGATATTCAAAATCGATAGTGGAGAAACTAACAAAGGAAACTATTGATAAATTAATTGACAAAAATAATACTAAAATTACATATGTTCAAGATCAAGAGCAATCTTACAACACTAATGATATATGTTTAGAAATTGGTTATGTTCTTACTGTACCATACACGGTGGCCCTGAATCAACTTTTAGTCGAAAAAAATTTTCCAGAAAAACAGTTTGCACTTTCTGAATCTATTTCAGATCCTGATTCAATATATGTAAAAATTAAAATCTTCTATCGAGGGCTTCGTTAGAAAATCGATATTAACGAGTTTGTGCGCATGTCTATATATGGACATTTTTAGAAACCGGCTGAGTTTTATGTAAATAAAAATTTTCCAACAAAATATCTTGAGTTGCACCTTAAATGTCTACATGCATTGAACAAAACAGAGGACATAACACAAAATAAAGAGAACAGTGATAGTTCACAAATGCTTTGAATTATAGTCACAAACAGCACGTAAAAGTTTCTCATTATAATTGGGAGAAATCAAGGACACTTTGTATTTGTTCCAAG
>MQRK01255228.1:0-14368 GCA_001938485.1 Girardia tigrina
AGCATTATCTGTTTGGTTTTTATCATTATTTGGTTTTATCATAATAAATCGATATTGATTTTTTTTAAATTATATTTTTCCCCAAACGAGGCATCACATATATATATATATATATATATGATGTATTGAAATTGGAATTCAAAATTCCAATTTCAATTTTCTTTATTTTTGTTTTATTTCAATTCAATTCTGAAAGAATTGGTATTTAAGAAACGGTGCCCTAAAGTCAATGTTCAATCGGCAATCTCAACCAGTTTATTTAGAATTTGTTATTTTATTTCCATCATTTTACTAATTATTACGAAAATTCCACAACAAAGCGAATATGTTTTTCTAAAAAATTAAAAATTAGTGTAATCACTTTGACCCATAATTAAAAATAATATAAATAACGCTTTTTACCAAATGTTTATTTTTATGAAATTCTGTTTATTTAAACAAATATATTTAATTTTAATTATTGCATTTTAATGTATTTTGAAAATTAAAGTATATTTGTTTGATATTAAGATTTAGGCATTAGGATTATGCCTACAATTAGAAAATTATATTTCGCAATTTTACTTAAAGAAACTTGAAAATTGAAGTCAAAATACAAAATACATATCATTATTATCATTTATATTGTTTGTTACTCTTGAACAACAATGTCAAAGTAAAAGTAAACATTCTATTGTGATTTAACAATTAATTGTATAATTAAAAGCAAAATTAGTAAACATAATTAGAAAGCATAATTTGTAATTATCTCTCTCACATTTCAGTTTGAGTATGTTACACTCTCTGTCAAATCTAACGGTTTTAATGAAACAAGTTTTTGCATAAATAAAAAAAACTACTTTTTTTCTAAATCTTTAATTAATTTATATTTACAGTTTTTCTACGTAATATTTGAGAGTCAATTATTTCATTTTATGACTTTACGTTGTAGTGATCATGTTGAATTATTTAAATTATATATAATTTGAAACAAAATTATTTAAATAATATAAATTATTGTTTGGAATATAATATTTGGAATATAATGTTCGTAATATAATATAAATATAAGAAGTATTACGTTCTTTGTTTGATAATGAACTTTCGAAATCTTAATGTTGTATTTTAACTAAAACATATATGAAGACGTATTTGAAGCCACTTCTAAAGGTTTCCATGTTCAGAAACGTACATGTATTAATTTGTTGGTTTCAGGATTAGAGTTAGGGTTACGGTTAATCAAATTTGAATATCAGTATTTAGAGTTGTAATGACATTATAATAAAAAATTTAATTTTTAAAATGAAATTATAATTATGTTTGCGTTGCCAGTTACATAAATGATCAACTTCCTAACGTAATAACTAAGACGTCACAGTATTGGAAGTCAATGATTCCTTGTGATTTTGATAATTATTGGGAGAGTGTCGTGTAAAGCATTGGTAATTAAGTAATGTTCAATCGGCAGTCTCAGCCAGTTTACTGAAAATGGGTTATTATCGTGATTTTATGCAATCGGTTACATAAATATTATTTTTGCATTTATATACAGGTGAATTAAATTAATTATCAGTGACTTTAAGATTACAGTTGATCTATCAAAATATATTGTCTTGAAATATATTTTAAAATGGACGAATCTTGATTTAAAAATTAATATTAAATCATTAATAAAATTTAATTGATACCATAAAATTATTAATATTTTTAATTAAGTTACTCTTCAATAGATTAAATATTCAGGGTAGGAGAGTCATCATCCCAAATTAATTTACAACATCACTTGAAAATATTTCACGGATATTTTATTATTTTTATTATAAAAATCACTTTTGCTGTTATTATAAATCATTTTCATGAGGAATATTTTTTAAATTATTAGAATTATTTAATTTAAATTTAGATATATTTTATGTAAAAAATATTTAATGGATCTAAACAATTTTAAAATTTTCAAATAAAATATTTATAAAATATTTATAAATGATATTTTAAATAATTCAATCTTAATGTTTCAAATAACTTATAAATTTGTATTTCTTAAAATAGTATTTAATGAAATAATTTGTTATAATAATATTTTTAAGAATTAATTTTAGAAATAATTTAAATTTCATTTAAAATAGTACAAATAATAAAATAATTAACAGAAATTCTGAACGTGCTACTGAAAATTGTTGTAATAATAGTTCGGTTTGGGTGGTTAATGTATTCATATCAATAATAATATTGTTAATAATGATTAAGAATATAATTATGTTTGTAATAATTTTGACTTTATTAGAAAAATAAAATTTAATATATATTTTAATATTAATTATCGATAATATCAAGATAATATCATTTTGAGAATATAACTGATGTCAATATCAAAAATAAACCCTTAAATTTATTTAACTATCTAAATTTAACAATAAAAATGGTAATAAAAATTTCCAAAACTTTAAAACCTGTTTCTAATAAAATACGGAACTTATAAATCAAAATTTTAAACATTTTAAGGGACGGGTTTTGAAAGAAAAAAAGATGAATTTATTGTATTTTTAGTAAAACTATGAAATAATATCTTTTAAAATTTTTTTTGATGAAAGAAATAAAACGGAAAATCGGCTCTCTGTTGAAAGTGGAAGATGACTCGTACTTCCTTCAAGAAAAAGAGTTCTAAAAAATTACTTCTATATCATGCCAAAATATTTGGTAAATCTACAAAATCGAGGCCATTTAAATATTATATATCCGGTCTGTTATAAAGTCTTTGCTAGGGATGCATGGCGAAATTCATTTACGAAACATTCACGGGGAAATTATTTCGTCCATGAGAGAATTTATTTTCAAAGGAATCTCCTAATATTATTTTTTTATATTATATTATTTTATTATTATAATTATATTACATTTATTATTATTATATTATATATATTATTTTTTTTCACAGTACAGTAATAATTAAATTTTTGATCATTAAAGAAACACATTTTTCCACTAAACTCAGTTTTACTTATTCAACCGATACACGAAAATGGAATTCTGAATTACAAAACCAATAGCAAAAAGTATATTTTAATTCGAGAGATTTGAGATTAATTATTGAAAAGAATAATTTTTATATTTTGGAAAGTATTTTTTTCTGATTTTACAATATACAAATTATTTATAAAAATAATTGGCTCTCTTATATTGTGAACAAATAATTAATGAAAAGGGAAAACAATGCCATGTTTTAATATTATTGAACTTAAGAAAAGTAAGGAAACAATGGAAAACATTCATTTTATATGAATGAGGAAATAATATATTGTTACGTGTTCACAGAAACAAAATACGAGAAGAACAACAAGATTTCCACAAAAGAAAATGGTAAAGAGTATAGGAAAACAATGCAAAGAAACTGAATGGTGCAGTATAAGGGAGAACTCCGTCGACATGAAAAGTTTCATTCATTGAACAAAACATAAAAAAATAATAAAATTTGTTTAATTAAGAACACAGAAGCTTACTTATTTTATTCTTCAGGAATTAAAAATATTTAAAAATTTTGAAATTTATTTTTTTCATAAAATTTAAAAATGAATTACTATTCAATTGTTAAACAATTTAAAATTTAATACAAGATTAAATATAACAATATATTGTAATTTTGTAAAAAAAATTTTTATATATTTTTGTCTTTCCAGCTCGTAATTACATCCTTCTCATTCATTGTACAAAAGAGTGTCGCACTGTGTTTTAAAGGGTCATATAATACTTCCCTGATAAAAAGACTGGGTCTTATATTAACTTTTGCTTCAAAAAGCAATTTATAAATTTCATTTTTACTGGTCGTTAGTTAGGACTAAACGAATTAAATATTTTTTTTCAGTTATCTAAAAATTGTTAAAAACGAATTATTTTTGCTTTTCATAAAAAAATTTTAATATTTTTTCTTATTAGCCTTAATTTTTATTTTTGTTATAAAATTGCAAAATTTTACCCGTGATCAATTATTCCGGAAACCGAGTTTGAATTATTTAACAATGACTTATGGGTGACCTAGTTTCCATTTTGCTTTAAAACACTAAAACTATCGATTATGTCTCCATTCATGTGGCTTTCTAACCATAGTTATAGACCAGTCAAAATGCCGGAGGTATCATAGTCGTAACCCGTCCTAAAAATTGTAGATGCTGTCATGGTAAATTGACGCTAAGTTTGGCATCAGCCACTAATAATTATTCCTGTGAGATAACTTTTGTCTTCATTTTATATTATGATGGAAAGCATGTCGTTAAGAGAACTCCTATGTCGATTATCACAGCCACGCTTGACACAATTTCCTGCCATGAATTCTCTTTTTTTAATTTCCAAACTAGAATGTTCAAGCCTGAAATTCGCTGTAAGTGACCTGTTGATCCAAATTATGTTTCCAATTGCAGTTTCTTCCCTTAGTGGTAATCTTCTTCTCCTTTGTTTGGTAATTGAGAGAATAATTCGATGAAGCAGCTTTCAGAATGGCTTATACCTTTTCCACGTTGCGAATCGAAGCTGTAGACTCGAACTTTTGGCACCAAACACAAGTGGCAGATCCTGTCTAAAAAGCGGACTATGTCCAGAAATACTAGAAACCAAGCAATTTTCTTTGTATACGTACGTCCAAACTTCAAAATTTCAGAATTATACAAACAATTTAACCAAAATAACTTGACTATCAAATAATTTGATTATATAGTTTTAATAAATATTACGTTGTATTAAATATTTTATTTTAAACTACGAAACTTAAAATATATACAATGATCAAATGCGCGCACAACAAATGCACGCCCGACAAAAGCGCGCTCGACAAATGCGCTAAAAGGGGATTGCAAAACTTTTTTCAATTACTTAATATTTAAGATATTTTCGAATTATAAAATTAATAGATTTTTTTGAAAATTTTATATTATTATTTACATATTGCTAAAGATATTTTGAGTCATTGTCAAGTTATAAGTATA
Source organism: Girardia tigrina (assembly GCA_001938485.1). Classification (NCBI taxonomy): domain Eukaryota; kingdom Metazoa; phylum Platyhelminthes; order Tricladida; family Dugesiidae; genus Girardia; species Girardia tigrina. The sequence continues at coordinate 4,953 of MQRK01255228.1, forward strand.
GGATTTTATAAATTATGAGGTGCTAAAGATTTTCTATTTCATATGTGATGTTTTAAATAGCAAGAATAGAGAATATCTTATTGATTTTGGGGAACATAATAATTCAATATTCCTCATGATCAAATTTATGCTTTCCTCCGTCAAACCGGCAACAAAATTCAATTCTCATAAATTAATTACTTTACAATCTCGGTTCATGTTTTCCCTTTATTTTCTTACAGCAATGATTATTTCAATTTAAAATCATAAGGGAGAATTGTTTTTTCAAATGCAATTTCGGGTTTGTTAATTGTTTCGTTTTAAAAAGAATAATTGCTAAAATTTATTTCTAAAATGACTGGTTTGATCTTTTTTAAATGTTATAATTTCAGGTGATTTAATTCTTCTGCTTACTGTACTCCATACCCTTGTCCTAAACAAGTCCAATGAAGTCCAGGGAAAAGACAAAATACTTTCAAAATCATCTGAAACATTTGAAGGTAGTTCATAATGATTTCTTTAATAATAACGTTTGCTTTTAGAGACTGCTCCTAAAACACCAATTTTGTCTTTGATAGATAAGAAGGTTCGAATTTTTATATTTTTATTAAAGTAATGTAATATTTATTAAAACAAGTCTTCATCAGTAACATATTTATGTTTCTTAAACTTTTTTAATTTAGAATTACTATTAAATACTATTTCCAGTAAATAAAATTTGTGATCTCTTTAAAGTGTCTTGAAACACTATGTATAAACTATTGTTTTACAAATGAAAATGTTTGACCTTTAATTTTGTATTAAAAATGCATTTTGCCTTGCCTTACGTTTCCAAAACATTTTTTTATATGTTATTTAATTTACAATATAAATAAAATATATCAAACATATCAGACATTAATAATATCAGACATGCCACAGCTATAATTATCCCTCTTATTGATGAGAATGAGTTAAATGTGCCAGTATGCTCTATTTGTCTTGGAATCGATGTTAATCCGATGCAATGACTCATATTCGATGGTTTATCGAATATGAAAAACACATTATGAGTCCTGTTAAAAATCAGAAGCTTCAGCAATTTATCAAGGAGGAAAGTGGAATGGAGTTATTTCTTTTATTGGATATTGAAACCGGATGGAACTCTTTTATTGTAACGATTGAATGATTCCTTCTCGTGAAGAACTCCGTGAAAAAAGCTTTAGTTTCTTCGTCTTACGAAATCCCCTTCAGTGAATCAGAAAATCACACACTTGAAAACATTTATTGGTTTTTGAAGCCATTGGATTAAATAATAAAACCCGGTCATATAGATAATGTACTTTGCAGATGACAAATGCTGAAGTATAATTCGCGTTAGATGAATTAGCATAACAACAATAAATATTCTCAGGTGATATGTCTACTGCATTGCAAATTTGCAAGACGAAAAGATTAACCTCGATATCTTCACCAATAAAATGTCTATCGAAGTGAATGTTATTATGCATGTACTCATCAGTCACGTTAAGAAATTAAATGTTATCAGTTATTATGAAAATGAAAATAAAGTCTTAATTGATGAAAAGAAATCAAGTGATATTAACAAACGTTTCGAGGAAGCCTTACAAAATTGAAAAGGAAGAAAGATTTGACTGTCTCCTCTTCGTCGGTCTGAGATGCAGCTTCAGGAAATTCTGTACAAAGCAATTATGATCATACATCCAACAAGTGTGGAGGCTAAAAGAGCATTTTCTGAGAGTGGAATGTTTTTAGTAAAACTTAAATCCGACTGTCAGATGAAGCGTTGGCCTTGTTACGAAATTACTTCCAACATTATCAGTGATTCTAATATAGACCGTCTTAAAATACGAAACATTTTACGACTTTTAACTGTATTAATGTATATTGTTTGAGATTTAAAATAAAATATTTAAATTTTAATTTATAAAAATATTTATATTTAAAAATAATTAAATGTTTAATTAAATTAAGAAATAACTTTAATTAAGTTAAAAAATTTAAATTAAAAATAGAAATAATACACAATTATGGAATTTCGAAATTAATCTTGGGATTTGTCCCAAAATCCGGGGATCGTTAAAAAGTCGAGATTTTGAACTCCTATTAATCATGGATCTTCGATCAAGATGCAAAATTAACAAAAAGTAAAGCCAATAAAGTTTTTGATTTATACATTTGATAATATAGAAAATGATAACTTAAATTATGTACACAAATATTAATAAATTACTAACTTATGCCGAAGTGCTATGTATAAGAGGTTAGTTTAAACGTAAGTTTCGCCAAAATAGTTTATTATTTTTTTAATTTGAAAATTTAAAGAAATAAATTAAAAAATTAAACTGTAGAGTAAAAATATGATAAAATAAATACTTATTTAAAATATGCTTATAGTAATAACAATTGATATTGTGAGGAATATTTGAATGTTTGATGTTTTGTGTTTGAATGTTGTATGTTGATTTGGAAATGTGTCTCTCCTACCCAGATGGATGATTAATATTTTAATTCTTATTATCTAAAAATATGTAATGTTTAAATTTATTTTTAATTTCAAATAATTTTAAAATTTTAAATAAGTTTATTAATTTTTATAATATTTAAATAAATCAAATTAATATTTTTTAAATAATTAATTATCATTTTAATTATTATCCAATAAGTTTTGAGTGAATATTTTATTAAAATATTTATTTCCCCATTTGCTAAAAAGATAATGAGAATTAATTCATTAATCAATTTCGTTTAGAATGCAAATGTACGAAAGTTTTTACAAAGATTGTCTTAAGGACAATCAAAATTGTTGTTTAAATAAAAATATAAAAAGTCAAATTGGTGTTCTTAATAGATATATTTTAATAAAAGTTATGAAATAAGTTTAAATAAATTTTAAAATAAATAATTAACGGATTAATATATTAAGAAATAATTTTTTAATAAAAGGGTTTATTGTAAATTTAAATTAATTAGTTTTTATGATAAAGTTTCGTAAAAATGTTTGAATTAATTTAAGTTTAAATTTTGTAAATTTTCAAAATTTAATCGAAAAAATTTATTGAATTAATTTTGGGCGAAATAATTGAATTATTAAGAAATTTGTTTAAATATGTGAATTGTTGATATTAATAAATTTTGTGGTGTTAAATTATGACTTCGGAATATGATAATACTGAAAGTGGCATAAACACTACTTTCACTATGAATGGAGCAATTGTGGCAGTACACATCTAGCGAGTAGGAACATGGACTAAAAAGAGTATCTACATATTATATACATTAAATACTACCTCGAAGAAGATTCTAATGATCGCAATTGGATCCTAAATAAATATTACTACGTATTATTTGACCCAAACGTTTTTCTAAATGGATTAACAAAGTGAGGAAATAAAGAGGCTAAAAATATTACCCTTATCAAGTATGATGATAAAAGTCTAGAAACAGTTCGTACACAGAAAGAAATGAAGACAGCAGAAATGATATTGATGACCACATAGCTGATACAGAATATAATTAATCCTACTATGTTAGGTTAACTCCTGGAGTCATTCAATGGAAAAATCCAATAAATTAAGGAAGTATTACTGAAAGTTCGTTCCTTATAAATAGAATGTATGCACATAACAGAAGGAAAAAGGGAAATACTTACAAATTTTAGACGTGCTTGGGATGGGCTGTATTAAAAACCCCCAGTAAGTTATCTACAGATCCTTTACCCACGGATAACTGATATTCTCAAATTAATTATTATTATCACCCAAAACATATGTATTAAATAAAACAAAATAAAAATTTATTTACTCTTTTTATGATTAATTTGATTTTCTTTTCTCTTTCACGGAATTTGTTCTCTAATAACCGAAAGATTGATAATTTGATTATTATTGTTTTTCAAATTTTAACAATCTTTAAACTAATTTATGCATATAATTTGTGAATTTTAAATTGAGATTTTCCAGTTTAATTATCACAAAATTAGATTGGATTACCGAGTGGGATTCAGTGGGCAATATTTACACTTATTTTGATTAAGAAACACAAATATTGGGCTAATATAAGAGCTAAATTATCAATTTAATAAGTTAGGGAAATAATTGAAACGAATTTGCCATTTTCATGAATGTGTTTTATCCAGGAAAAACATTGTTTAATCTCCAAATTCTGAAAGAGCGAATTTCTTTATCGTCCGGCATGGTGAAGAGAGAAACGAGTCTTATTTGTGGCATATAATTATATTAAAAGAAACAAGACGTTTTTTATATCTTTCCAGATATTTCATTTGAGAATGATTTATTTCCCAGCAAAAAATCAGATTTATAAATATTAAAAAATAATGTTGCAACGCTTCAATAATTAAAATTATTTTAGTTATAAATCATAATCAGTATTAATGTGTTTTTATTATTATTATTATTATTATTTTTATTATCAGTATTATTATTATTTTTATTATTAGTATTATTATTATTATTATTATTATTATTATTATTATTATTATTATTATTATTATTCAGATTGAATTGTACGAAGCCTTACAAGAGCCATATGAGATTGTACACGACAAAAATGGTAATAAATTAAAAAGTAATTTTAATTTTTTTAAGTCGTTATCTTATTTTATAATTGAAAAATATTATCCCCTTTAAATCATTTTTGATTATTAATTAATTGTGGGTGAGCAAAAAATAATGTATCCCGAATGGTTTATGGCTCTACTGTTGATGTTTATTTATTTTCGGTTATGTTAAATAAACTTGAAGTCGTTAAAACACTTGTCGGAGTAGGATGGGAATAATGAATATAAATAGATAATAGGAAACTCAAACTTAAATTTATGAATTGTTTTTGTCCTATTTTCTTTCTAAGATGGATGATGAAAAGGTTTTGTGACTTTTTTTCTTGAGATTTGTTTCAGTATGTTTTGGCTTTACGAATTTAACAAGGAAACTGAACGATTCCCATAAAAGAGTAAATTTTATTAATTTATGTTAACTTTTTTTTTAATTTTCTACAATTTTAATTTCCAATTTTTAAACTTTAGTTTTCGAAACTTTAAGCTTTAATTTAGAAATAAATTTTAGCTGATTGTAATACATTTAAATGTACTTAAAATATTTAGAAATGTATATTTATTAAATAGTTGATGGACATATTTTTATAAATACCAATTGATGAAACATAAAAATAAAATAATTTTAAATGTAAATTCATAATTTTATGAGTAAATGGAATACCAGCAGCTGCGTCTTGGAAATATCGGAAAAAGTTGTGAATTGATTTTGTTTGCATCTCACCTAAAATGTCCGATTAGTTTCCTTCCGATCTTCTGCCCAATAAGTAACTGTTGTTGCATTAATGTTAAGAGAACTCGCACATTTGGTAGAAGATTTATTACATTCACAATTTGGATTATCTCTATGACAATCAATAGTATTGCTTTCACCTAAATTCATCACTCAATGTTTAATACTTCTCATCCAAAATCTGAACTAACTTGAAACTTTATATTTTATTTAAAATATTTGCTTAAAATATTAGTGGTTAAAATAATATCACTTTTTTATTATCATTTAAAAATATTAATCCGATTTAATTATTTACAAATTTACAAAAATAAAATTGATAAAATTATTTTAAATTTACAATCATAATAAATTAAAAAGTTGAATATGAAATTTAAATTTGAATAAATTAGTTTCAGATACATAAAAATTAAAGTATTAATCATCCATCTGATTACGAGAGACAAAATCCCAAATCAACGCACAACATGCAAACAATTCACAAAACATCAACATACCAAAATATTCCTCACAATTACTATAAAGACTTTCTCCAAACGGCTGTGATTTTACGATAAAATAAATACTTCTTTTTAATTTGGAAAATATATTCTTAATCAACTTGAAAATATATGCATATGGAGAAAGAAACTTGAATTTAAAATTAAATTCTGTTGTAATTTCTTTAAGATCAAATATATGATAATTTCTACCATTATGAACATTTGAAAATTAAATCCGGACAAGTCAAATCAACCGGAAATTTTTTTAATATTTTTTGTCTCTGATTGTGGATTTTCTGACAATAGATTTTGTCCTATTTTCTAACAAGTCTTTCCTTCTCAGAAGTAGCTTTGACAGATAAAATTTTTATTTGTTCATTTTATATTCTGTGTGATCTCTTTTGTTTGATCTATTGATCGGTTCCTTAATTCATTCTTTAATTTCCAAAAAACTAATTATTATATCAGTAATTGCGTATTGGAATCACCTTTGAGAAATTCAACCGCGTTAAATGACTTTCTTATAATTGATATCAAGCAAAAATACCACTTTTTTATATTAAACAATCGCTTTATATACATATAGAAAAATTTATTAATTTAAAATTTATAATTTTACGCGATATAGTTTGATGGATTTCCCACAATCTTCAGGCAAAATTTTTCAATAGAATTAGGGTTAGGGTTTATTTGACTTGACCGGATTTAATTGTTATTTAATTTTTTTATCAGTGAATAAAAGTAATTGGTCGGTCCTATATAAATCAGCACGACTGGTGAACCGTGCCTTGGTTTTTAGCGGGGTACTTTTCGTGCGGCCTCCCACGGAACCACTGGCTTTGGTGATCGTTTCCGCCTACATATGTAAATCATCAGAAAAGAAGTAATTGTCCTCTTCTTCAAGTTGATCAACTCTGTATGAGTATGAGTTGAGCAACTCGTTCAGGACTACCGGATCGAAGTTCTCCACTCCTGCATCTATTTGGGGCTGCGCCATACTATGGTCTCTGTGAATGGTGCGGTTAATTGTCCGATGTACTAGTTTTAACAACCTGATAATTAAATTGTTCAAAAGTTTAGCTTTCATTAAATTCTCAGTTTTATATTTCACAGGAAAGTAATTTTTACTTTGAATGTTATGAACACTACTTTTACATTATCGATATTTTTCAAAAAATGATATTCTTAAATCATCTGAAACTTTCTGAATATGGAATTTTTATAATTTTAACGTGTTCCAATCCATCCTCCTTGGTTTTCTTACCATGGATTCTTTTTAACATCAATTTAATATATTCTTTATTTGTTTATTGTTTACATCAAAATAAATTATACATTCAGTTGTCAAAGGAATTCGATTCAAAACAAAGTCTAAAATCAAAACTATCCTTAATTTTCATTACTTTGTTAATAAGGGGTTTCAATAATAAATCCAAAACTTTGGCAACTTTATTTCAAATTTTACCAATCATTGAGTCTTGTTAAAGCTAATTTAATAATTTTGATAAAGCTTTTTGTTCAAGCTTTTTTAAGAAATCGATTATTAAACATGTTTTGGAATTTAATATGACATAATTAACCATGATAATTTAATATTTGTAAGTTTTATTTGTTAGTTTTTTAAAAAAGTTTATTTTTAATTTAATGATTTGATGATATTGATATTTTATATAAATTTAATTAAATATTTTAAGATTCACAGAATTGCCGTTCATAATGTGAATCAAAGTCCTTCTGTAAAACAGAAAACTCATCCTTTGCAATGGAAGACATTCTATTTTTATAATATAATTAATGATCAAGAACCTTACTCGATCGACATAAAGTATTTGAGAGTTTCAGTTTATTCCGATATTCGCTTTTAATTGATACCATTGCCGAAAATCCAGCCTCAGTTATAAGATGATACGAAAGGGAGAAGTACTTTTAATGCTTCTATATAAATAATTAGGTATTGTGTTTGAAGAGACACCAAATTTCTGGTGTTGAAATTCATTTTGAAGGACGAATCTTCTGATAAATCAATAAGTTCTTCAGCTTTTCTTGATATTCCAGTTACCATAGCAGCCTAGAAGGGGTTCATAATCCATCTTTTTTGCTGCACAGTATTCATCTCTTCATGAAAATGGAATTTAAAAACTGTCTTTTAGCTTATTCAAGTGTTCAGATATCTCGATGATTTATACTATCATCAACGTTTGCTTCATTCTCCATTACAAACGTTTGTAATGTTTCAAAACAGTCATAATTTCGGTTTTCAATACAGATTTTTCACAGAAGTTTTTTCATAAAAGCTCGAACTTTGTCATGAACTGCGAATGTGTTGCCTTCTGTTCCTTGTAAGTACGAATTCAGATCGTTTAATTTCGAAAAAAATATCTGCTAAATACTCGAGCCTTATAATAAATTCTTCGTCGCGCAAGTATTTTGCAAAATCGCATTTACCTTCCAGAAATTTAGCAACTTCTTCGCAAAGTTATGCAAGTCTAGTTAGCACTTTGCTTCTAGAGAGCCATCATATTTCAGTGTGCAGAAGAAGATATTTGTAATTGCTTCCCATCTCTTCGCACAACTTCGGAAATAAGCGTGATTACAAAGGCTTTGACTTGATGAAGTTTACTATTTTGACGGCAATCTTCAAAACATTTTTCAAATCATCAGATATATATTTTGATACTAAAGCTGCCCTATGAAGGTTGCAATAAGTCTGTAAGTAGCGTTTATGCCACTTTCAGTATTATCGAATTCCGAAATCATAGTTTAACACCACAAAATTTATTAATATCAACAATTCACATATTTAAACAAATTTCGCCCAAAATTAATTCATTAAATTTTTCGATTAAATTTTGAAATTTGACGAAATTTAAACCTTAAATTTATTAACAACATCACAATTTGAATGCAAACATTTATTTACAACACAAACAGATTCTTCACAACAATTTTCAGTGGTCATCCTTCTTTGATTAATATAGTTTTTGATTAAATATTTAAATATAAAAAAATTAATGAATGGGGAAATATTAATATTACATTTTAATTTCTCATAATTTTTATTGGATAAAAGTCATTACATAATTTTTTAAATAAACATTAATTTTTAAAATATTAAATTTTAATAAGTTAAAACCATTTACTGAAAATATTATTAAAATTCATAATTATCAAACTTTAATTAATTAGTATTTAAAATTAATATCATTAAATTAATTTCATTAGACTCAAATAATTATTCAAATAACATATCAATCCCATCTGGGTAGGAGAGTCACAAATCTAAACAGCATACAAACAACAAACTTACAACATTGACAATTATCCCTCACATCCCCTCGATTTAAATGGCTTTAGCCATTCTACATTTCTTATTAATATTTTACCATTGTCGAGTTGCAATTCATAACTTCTTTCATGTCTCCGTCTTATTATCATTGCAGGTCCAATATATCGGTCGTCTTCTTTTGATGCATTTTCTCTCTTTATCAATACCTGGTCTCCAATTTTGAAAATTCTTCTCGTTTCTGGAACTTTCTCTTCTTTTCCCATTTGGTTTCCTTTATCTTCTTTATTTTTCCACCAATGTCTTAATTTCCTTCCATATATTATTTCTGCTGGTGAGATACCTGTCGTGGCTTGAATGGTACTA
>MQRK01255228.1:17606-36562 GCA_001938485.1 Girardia tigrina
TTAACAACATCACAATTTGAATGCAAACATTTATTTACAACACAAACAGATTCTTCACAACAATTTTCAGTGGTCATCCTTCTTTGATTAATATAGTTTTTGATTAAATATTTAAATATAAAAAAATTAATGAATGGGGAAATATTAATATTACATTTTAATTTCTCATAATTTTTATTGGATAAAAGTCATTACATAATTTTTTAAATAAACATTAATTTTTAAAATATTAAATTTTAATAAGTTAAAATCATTTACTGAAAATATTATTAAAATTCATAATTATCAAACTTTAATTAATTAGTATTTAAAATTAATATCATTAAATTAATTTCATTAGACTCAAATAATTAATCAAATAACATCAATCCCATCTGGGTAGGAGAGTCACAAATCTAAACAGCATAAAAACAACAAACTTACAACATTCACAATTATCCCTCACAAAATTATTTTACATTTTTTACGAAAATAATTACGAAGAATAATTCAAACATTTTTACGAAACTTTATCATAAAAACTATTTAATTTAAATTTACAATAAAACCTTTTATTAAAAAAATTATTTCTTAAAATATTAATCCGTTAATTATTTATTTTAAAATTTATTCAAACTTATTTCATAAATTTTATTAAAATATATCAATTGTTATTACTGTAAGAATATTTTAAATAAGTATTTATTTTATCATATTTTTACTCTATATTTTAGTTTTGTAATTTATTTCTTTTGAATTTTCAAATTAAAAAATAATTGACTATTTTAGCGAAACTTAAATTTAAACTAACCCCTTATAAAGTCCATGATGTGTTAGGATTAATTTCAAGCATTCTTGTCATCACACCACTGCTTCTATCACAAATAGCCCGTGCGCCGTGCGTACATATTCCTATGCATTTATGCCAATCAAGACCTTTTATTCTGATGTAAGTATCAACAGTATTAACAATTTCATCCCTGGTGCTTTGATTGATTGGTTCACACAACAACATATTTTCATGAGGTTCGGAGTTCCATACATAACGTACAAAAACAAGTAATTGGCACAGACCTTATACATCAGTAGATTCGTCGAGTTGTAAAGAAAAAACGGACGTTCAATAACTCGATTTTCTTGCATTTGAGACATTTCACCGATCCTACGCGTGACCGTGTTATTAGATGCAAGAATCGATTCAATTTCTTGTTCAGTCTTACTACCAAAGAAAAGTTTAAGCGTATCTTTTAAAGCAGGAAGAACTAAAGTTTCACCTATCCTGTGCGGACAACTTTCGCGATTCTCAAACTAATTAAGTAAACTAATACGTACAAAGATTTTGCATTTACATTTGTGATACGTTGCATGATATTCTGTCCTGAATTTAACTTGGATAACATTCTCTCAAAAAATCAAGAGGTTTTTCTTTGAACTCAGGATGCTTAGTCTCAATATGGCGAAACATTTTGTTTGGACGCACGCTCTCGTTTGCAAGTGTTTCATAACAAATCAAGCATCGTGGTCTCGGATTTTTTTCATTTTTATTCCATGAAAATCCTATTTTTAAGTACTGGTAATCATACATTTTCACTACTTTTCGTCGCTTTACTGATTTGGTATTGATTGACTTGACTTTCTTTCGTTTTGATTCACTGAAGACTCATCTTCATCAATTTCAAGTGGCTTTTTTAATCATTTATTCATTATATGAAGGACTGAGTAAATACGAAAAAATCCGATTCAGAATTATAAACAATATTGACTTTAGTATAAATTTGCAAATTTTCGTTATCATCTGAATCACGGTTTGTCGGTCAAACTCAAATTTTACTATGATCATATATATGCTGATAAAATGCGAAGAAGTGAAGGAACAGGAAGTGAATCCGCGTAAACTTGAGGTCAATCTACATATACGTCAACGTACACCACAGCGCACACAATAGCAACATGCTCCGCCGTGATGGCCTCCCAAGGGCATCTCTATTTTAATATGCTATGATGTTTAAGGATGTTAATGAATAGCAGTTATGCAGTAGAACACAGAAAGGACCTATAATCAAATGTTCCTTACGGAGTTATGTGTACACGTGGTACAATATTCACATCAAGAACTTACTGCTAACCTTTCGTGTATTCATTTATTAATTAATCATATATAGGTTTTTAATCTGATTTATCGGAGATTCGATATTCAACTTTTTTGTTATATGGTATCACCGCTTTTAAGATATTTGTTTTTTTCGATATTCTTTTTCCATTATAACTATAAAGAATAAAATTTATAACATTAATATTTATAATTACTTTTAATTTAAGTGCTACAAATACTCTGAAAGATGAATAGAACATGACAAGCATTAACATGAAAGCTTAGAAATTCCACCATTTCAATTATTGTTGTTTTGTATATCTAGGAATTATGATATCATTTTTATAAGAAATACAAATGGGTATTCTATAGGTATTTACAGAATGACACTCTTTTATCACGACAAAAAATCTTCTAAAGTTAGGAGTTGTCCATCAATGAAATCTCGTCCACAAATAACTTCCATTAAATACGGTGTTTTTTACATTATTTTTATTTCCTTAATTTATTTCTTTGGAATATTTTTTTAATATATATTCTTTTTTCCATTAAATAAATAAATATTTTGGGAATAATGCCGAGAAATATCAAACATAAATTGTTTATTCAACTGGAAAATAAGATAAATATAAATAAATCGAAATTGGTTTTCATATAACTTTATAAATTATTATTATTATTTTTATTATTATTATTATTATTATTTTTATTATTATTATTATTATGGCTATTACTCAAGTGTTGATTGTAAATAGGGAACTCCGTGTGATATGTACAGTGTTTGTGCTAATTCACTGTTTCAGTAATTCTTATTGATTTCCCCCTATATCTAACAATTTTTAGGCCTTTTTTAAGCCAGTGTTTTTCAAATATCATAGTAATGAGTTTCTGTCGTTGAAATCTAAACAATCAAGAGTGAACTGGATTGTATGAATTTCTCTATTGAAAATATATATTTATTCAGTTTCCTCTTTCAAATTAATAAAAATAGATGTATCAGTTTTTGCCTACAGCAAAAAGATATCTAGATTCTGATTTATTTGAATTTCCAGCAGCTCATTTTCTTCATCTGAGCAGTTATACTTGCTTTTTGAAGAATTGACTTTGAAATTTTAAAAAAGAATACTGGTGTTGAAATTCTTTTAGCAATTAAAATAAGATACATTGTACAGTTTTGATAGCCAAATATGATGAATTTTCCTTGTTTTGCATTATTTATATTTATTTTTGAATTTTTTTAATATCGATAAAGATTTGATCATGTATAGGGTTTCTGAAGGGTATTCTAATCTAAATTTTAAATTCTTATTATTATGCTATAATATGAATAGTTTTATCATTTTAGCTGAAGTTATTTGTCCATAATTTCCTTAATCTGATCTCAATTCAAGAAGTATTTCTTAAATTCTTTCTTGAGGATGTAAAAGGTCTTTCGTTATCTACCATAAAATTTTAATTATTTCTCATCAATCATAAATTTTCAAAATTAAAAATTATTCAATCCTGTCCTTTAAAATAGATACAAAAGACAGAGAAATGAATGCTTTAAATTGTAAAGTTATAAAGTTTAGAGTTTCTGTTTCACTGTATTCAACATGACTCACTCGTTTATATGGGTCAAATGTTATATCATACAAATTATTTTAAATTTTCGCTATGCCATCACACGCTTACAAGGCCTATACATCACACGTACACACACGTCAACAGAAAGAGGTCACACAAAGCAAAGGTACACTGTCAAAAAGGAAATTTTGTCATAAGATAAAGTTATAACGGTGTTTATACAGTTTAGAAATTATTAAAAAAAATTAAAGGAAATATTAACTCATCCCTAAACAAAGTCATACACTAGCTCCTATGTAAACACATTTTTTAGTTATAAAACTTCATCTTAAATTAAATATAACAGTTATTTCGAGACTGTTCTTCATTACTTGATTATAATTGCTTCTTCTGGAGAGGTTACAAATATGGAGTTTGTATATATTCGTGGTTAATAATATTTCCAAAAATATTTCATCAAATCTTGAAACATTACTAAAATAATTTCAGGGGCTTTTCTATAGATACAAGTGTGATAAGTTTCTTTCGAAAATTTTTGTAGCAAAAAATTACACTATACTTTTATAAATATTTAATTTTGTTAAAAACGATGTTTCTTGCCACTGGAATGAAATGTAGTTTGTAAAAAGGAATTTTATTCCAGTATGAATTTTAAATAAATACTGGTAATTATTTTATGAGCTTAAGGGCGTCATTGCAGTGTATATTAAAACCAATTCTATATCCTCCATATAGTCCGGGTTAGCCTCATCGGATTTATACTTGTTTAATCATCTTAGAAAAACTTCTAAAAAATTTCAAAGAATACAGGAACGCAATTTTTAATCGACATAACTGCTTTTCATAACTGCCTTTAAAAACCTAGTCCCACGCTGGGAAAAGTTTGTTGATAAAAGTTGCCATTATTTTCAGAAATAAACCTTTCGTGACTTTCTTGTTGCTAATACAAATTACATTTCACTTTACTTATATCTTTCCAATTAATGGTGTTCCACGTAATGTTTCCTTTTTAATATCCAGATCTCTTGTTATAAATTTTTCAGGACAAAAAAAATATTTTTTGAATAGTTATTGCAAATTAGAGTTATTAATTAGTTTTTTTTTCATCTCAGATAGGTTAAATTAAAGATGTAAACAGTTTGATGAAGTTATATATTGCAATGTATTTCAAGCTGCCAAATGATCGCATGAGATTTTTATATTAGTTTTTCTATTCAGATTCTAATTTTCTTTTACACCGGATTTATTGGATATATAAAGTTAGATATTTGTCTAACAATGTTTAGAAATGTTCTCTTCTAAATTCATGACAAAAATATTAATATATTTCCGAAATGTAAATGGAATTATATGTATTTATGTATATTTGTTTCATGCAGTTATAATATTCAATTTTATGTGTTTAGCTTATAGAATAGATTAAATTTGACGATAGATATTTATTTTTTTACTTGGTTATTTATTTATATTTTTAACTACCCAAAGGCAGTTGTGGTCGAAAATGAGTTTACATTCAGTTATAGCTCAATAAACAAAATTGACGGACTCATTCTCTGATGAATTACAGAACTTTTGTCAGAAATTGTTTTGTAAAAAAAATTAAAATTTATATATTCAATCAAAAATATTAAAAAATATTTTTTTTAATTTAGAAAAAATATTTGGAGTATTTTTTTAATCAAAAAATATATATTTGATTTGTTGTGCACTAGCACTTCTGTAAATATTGATCGTTCTTCGTGGCTGGGTGAACAACTCGATCATAATAAAAAGCATGGGCGCAGGAATAACAACGATACCTCTTGAAAATATATTTTATTACACGTGGTGATAATCTCTTCCCTTTTACGGGCAGTCACTTCCGTAAAATCAAAATTCCTTTTCACATAATGAACAGCCTTTTGTTTTCGTAAAACACCATTATTAAGAACATGAATTGAGTTTTCATTACATTTATTTGCATCACAATTTGAATTGCCACTAGAACAATTCTCCGTAAAGCTTATGTAACTTGATTGATAATATTTAAATAATATTCTTCAACGTCTCATTATTCGAACAAATTTAAATTACTATTTAATTATTACAAAAATAATTTATACTTTAAATTAAAAACAAATTTATTTATTTTAAGAAAATTATTATTAAAATATTATTTATAAAATATTAATTTAATTTTAAAATTGGTTATTTAAATTTTAATAATTGATTAAATAAATCCGACGTTTTAAAATATTTAAAATATCAATCTTCCATCTGGGTGGGAGAAACACAATCCTAAAACAACATACCAAGCAACACACAATAAACACCATTCAAGAATATTCCTCACAAACATTTTTTAATTATAAATATAATAATTATAATACATTTAATTTATTTTTATAGATATTTATGTATAAGTTATTTTTTATTTACTTTAATTTTACAAAAGGGACCACTTCAATATTATTATTATTTTTATTGTTAATATTATTTAATGAAAAATGTCCATGTATGTTTATTTCGTAAAATAAAAATCTAATTTAAAAAAAAATAAATTAAAATTAAAATCATTTTTGTAATTAGTTATTTAATTATTGATTTGAATATTTTATGAAACAAAGTTTAATCGAAATGGGTTTCTAGAATTATAATGAATAGAAAATATTTTTTAATCTTTTTTCGGAAGCATATGTAGTCGCCCAAATTATATTTCGGTTTAATATTTACGGAATTTTGGAAGAAAATATTTTTAGTTACATAAGTCTGGGGGATCAAATACTAAACAAAGTTTATTATATTTATTGATAACAGTGCAACTCTTTTTTTTATTGAACTTGCTTTCAGATATTCACTAGTGAGTCTGTTTTACTGGCTTGACGACTTTTCTTATAGCCCCAATGTAAAGATTATTACAAATGTTTATGTTTATGCTATATGTTTGGTATTCTTTTTAAGTTGTAAAATCTGTTTATCTTTAGTATTCATCAGTGTTCATCATCAAATTGTCCATTAATGGAAAAAAATTATTTAAATGTCAAAATTTTATCAGGGATTTCATTTTTAGTCACATTTATAATCTATTCTTTCCATTTGTATATGTTAATTTGGAAATTAAGATACTTGGTGTCTTCACGTTATCTATAAGTTGTCTACCAAGATTACTTCGCCATTTTCAAGAGATTGTTGTGACAGGCAAAGCGTTTCAAAACGCCTTATTAACTCTGATTTAGTTTTTCGTTACTTTAATCTTTACGAAAAATCTTGAAACTAAGCATTTTTTGAACATTTTATGAAATTTAGTTTTGCACATGTTTTTTATTCAATAAGGTCTGCTAATTTATTCCTTCTACATCAATATCGTGGATGCATGCATATTTGATTGTCGAAAGCCATGTGTTCTCTTCATGGCTTCTTTAAGACAACGTCTGATTCCACAAAAGTGCGTAAGATAATGCCATTGTTAGGGGTTTTTTTGGTGACTTTTAAATTTTTGAATAATTAATTTGCAATATCATATTTAAAATTAAATAAGTTCAAATAATTGATTTATAAGTTTTTAAAAAGATATATATTTCCGATTACCAAAAATTGTAATTAAATTTTTAATTTATTACACATAAAACTTTTTAAAAAATAAATATTTCTGATTAATAATAAAAATTGTAATTAAAATTTTAATTTATTAGAAAAAAACTTTTTTGGAAATAAATAGTTCGGAGTAACAAACATTGTAAATAAAATTAAGTTGTAAAATAAAAAATCATAATGTTTTATTACAATTATTTGTAACCCAAAATTTGTAATAAAGAATAATTATAGGGTTACAATTTACTAGAACTTTTGTTTTGCCGCAAGCATTTAACATTCTTATCGAAAGACGTTTTAATATTTTTTCATTTTGTTTCCTTTGAAGATGTAAAAAACAAGTTATTTAAAGGAAAATGTCAGATGAATACAGTGAGTGAGGTAAAATATCTTACTTGGGTGTTTCTAAATAATATTTTACAACGTTTGCGATATAAAACCGAAAAAATAACTTTGTCGTCTCTTTGCTCCTATTCCACACGTTTTTTCTCTTAATTCATGACTTAAACGAATCAATTGTAACCTATACCTGCTGCTCGTAATAGATTCACAAGGTTGTATCAGTTCGTAGGTTAATATACATTTCAGCTCCCGTCAGAAATACAAGATGACCTTTGAATCATGAATATTCGACTAAGGTTTGATGATGAGGTTAATGGTAATGATCAATCAAGCATAGTGTAATATTTTTAGGGTGATCACGTAATATATATTTCTCAATCTTATGTAAAAAATCCTTTAATCAGCAAATTGCATGTGAAAAAATGCATGAATAAAATAGTATAGTGTATGAGTTCATAAAACTTGCACATCATTTCCATAGTTCTCGATCAAATAGAAATTACTTGTTGTGTAATTTCCAATGATTCTGAATACTCCTCTCGTGAATGATTTGGATCTTTATCAATAATGTTTTGGATTTATTAAGACGCTTTCTTTTTTAAGACTTTTCTTCAACACTCATATCTCTTTTTCGAAACGTTGAAATTATTATCTACGTGAATTCTTAGAAACACGTTTCACCATCATAATTTTCTTCAAGCATTAGATGAGCTTTAACTGCACTTTTCCTCGTAGTAAAGCAAAATATTAAAACTTCCTGTCAAAATCATTTATTTCTTTTTAATAGTTAAATTTTTTTATATCATATGTTGCAATTGAAAATGTAAATTGTGAGGATTTTCGGAAACTTCTAAATTTTGAATAAAAACTTAACTAAACAGCTGTGGTATTTGAAAAATTCATTAATAAAAAGGAAGAATTATTTAAAAATAACAGTTGTTTAAATAATACAATTTTTAAATGTGATAATTTTGAGTTAAAATAAATGATGATTACAATTAACATTGACTACATTAATTTATTTCTTTACAAAAATAAATTCATTGAATAATTTTTCGATGGATTCAACATTGTTTCTCACTCAATTTCTTCGTCAAAATGCGAAGTCCACCAAACCACAATATTTGACGGTGGGCTGAATCAATCCGATCGAACTGTGGGGATACTACCGACCGACGCGGCGCCTCCGACGGGATCGACACAGGCGATAAGATATGGCCAACCTCCCTCTCCACCGCTCCGAATACCATCAATTGTCGCGTACTTGGCGATACACATCTGGGAACCGCTGTGGCACGGTTGCAGTACCAAACCACCGATCACACCCGCCAGCGAGTCTCCATACAAATATGATGTGCCGGTCGCCGCAGAACTATCTGGTGGCCAACACATAAACAACTTTTTACAAATTAATACAATATTTAAAATACAAAATTAAATATAAGTTACGTTAATCTAAAGATAAAAAAATATATTTAAAAAGAGATTTCAATAACTTATAAAAGTTTTTAGAAATACAATATTAAATATTAAGCTACGTTAAATTAAAGATAATAAAATTATTTTAAAAGAAGTTTCAATAACTTATTATAATTTTTAAAGAAAATACAAAATAAAGTTTCAAAAATATCTTGATCTGAGTTTTCAGCAGAACACAACCACTAACCTAACATAAATCATGCTCATCCGAACATCCAAAGTAGCGTTTTCAACATTCCACATTTCAAATATTAATCATAATAGCAGAATGAGCTGATGATGAAAATAGGAATTTCTCAAAATATGTCGTTTTATGTTTTATTATGTATAATTTTATCGATTTATTATTATATATTTTTTAATATTTTATAAATTATTCTTCACGTATTTCTCTGACTATAAATGATCACTTCCGATTAAGAGACAGAAGTTGTAAATTAGCTGCCATTCAGAGTCTAATTTCCCAACCATCCGAATATATAATCACATATTTGTAAATTGCATGGAATTAGTTGTTTTACTGTAATTTCATTTAATTAACTTTCAGATAAAAATATACGATAGTTACGTGGTTTAAACAGTATCAATTTCGTTAGTTTTTATATAATAATCTAAAGTGAATCTATCGCAACATCTGAATTAACCCGTTATATATGGCAGTTCATATTTGAGAACAACATAAAATAATTTATAGATAAACTCAGATTTGGTTTTTTTCAGAGTTGAAATTAAATGTAAGGCCATGTCTTTCTCCCTAAAGAGTAGCTTCTAGCCAACTTTGACGTCTCGTCTTCCTCTTTTTATCGAGTCCCAACAAATATCTACATCCACTGGGGAATTAATAATTACTTTTATTGTGGAATCCATCTTGTTAGAATTAGGAAACGTCACTCAGCGGTAAATTCTTTATCATTATGGCGTCTTTATATAACTTCAATATTTTTGACTAGATATTGTCTAAACGGTCTAAATGACTGTTTCTTCGTATAGTTAGGTCATTCAATCGTGTTATCTTACTTTTACGATGAATATTCAATACAGCGACTTGTAAGATAACTTTAATGTAATGTATCATTTTTCTTCATGTTGTCACTAATATTTGGTCAGTTTTATTGCTTTCATTGGTGAATGCGTTAACATCCTATTCAGGTTGGTTAAAGAACGTCTTAGAAAAGAGTCTGTCAACTTTCTATTACAACATTTAACTCTCCCGATGTATTGAAGTATACAAATGATTTTTTCGTTAGTTGAAAAACATAATTTTACTAACCAACAATGAAATCTTTTAAATAAAGTAATTTTAATAAGTTCAATAGTGGATTCTTCTTTACAACGTTTCAACATGAGAACATTGAAAAAATTAGATCATTTTTAAATTTTTATTTTGTTAAAATATTTCCAAAGAATAATTTCTAACCCGAATTGAGTGATTAAATGGAAAAGAAAATTAAATTTACTATTCATTAGCCTTAAGCAATAATACAAACAAAATTGTTTCTTTAAAAATACCAATAAAAAGTATTTGTTTACCTTTCTTTAACAATCTTTTTATTGTGTCGTTTAGAAAAAGAATTTCAATAAAACTGGATAAAATTAGCATACATCAAGAAATATCTTTACAGAATTTCCCGATAATGGAAATTTAGATGAGCCGTGTCCAGCTAATTCGTCATCTTGATGAAGCTCATCGAGCAAGTCAACTAATCGCTCATATCCGTAACAGGAATTTAATTTTCAACAAATTTCAAATAAAATTCATTAATAAAAATTGAACAAATTTTCCCATTTGCTCTCCCGGACGAAATTAGACAAGCTAATAAAATATTAATGAATCATTTTTCTACGACAACAGTAATTTAATAAATGATAATCGCAGATAAATTCTTCACTCCAATTATTTGTAAGGATCATACATTACTTAATTATTGAAGAATTCTGTCGGCGCGGGAGAGGCGTGGATCGCTCAAACAACGACGATGTTTCTCGATATTTTCAAACAAATTTCCCTCGAAAGATGAATTTGTTTTGAAATTTTTTGACTTAATAAATTCTATTGTTTAATTAGATTAAACATCTTTGAAGGGTTTTTATTTATTCTGTTTTACTTTATCTTTGTTTTGCCTTTTATGTAGATTTTATCTTCAGCAAATTTCATCAAGTTTTGAGTCATTTAAAAAAGACATTCTGGATCTTTATAGAAGATTTTCGAAAAGAGAAATTATTTAAATCAAATCATAAAAAAATCTGTTGAATTCATTTATTTAGTCAAATAATAAATTAGTTATTTTAATAAATGAAATTGAAAAGCAAAATGGCAATTAATCTAAAATTGCCGTATTCGTAGAAGGCAAAAGGGATTAAACGAATCCTGGAAAATACTCTTCATTGACGTAAAATTAAAAATTGTCTTTTCCAAACCCAAATTATCTTTTTGTATAAAGGCAAATCTACTTTAGCCATTGAAATATCACAAGTCCGATGTTTTGTACATTTAAAGAATATTAGAATTGCTGAAATTGCTTAATCAAGTAGAAATAGTGCGATTTCGACCGATATTATTTTCTGTATTCTCATAAAGGTAATTTTTATCGGTAATAAACTAGTATTCTTTATATTTTCTTTATTCCAACATCATAAGACTTTATTTGGAGAGAGTGTCGTGTGAAGCATTGTTAAATAGGTCACGTTGCCCTAAAATCAATGTTCAATCGGCAGTCTCAACCAGCTTATTGAGAATTTTTGATTAGCATGATTTCATGCAATCGATTACATAATCATCATTTTTGTATTTATATACAGGTGAATTGATTATTAATTAGTGACCTGAAGATGACGGTAGATCCGTTGAAATATATTGTCTTGAAATATATTTTTTAATGGATGAGTGTTGTTTTTAAAAGAAAATTATCATCCGGATTTCGTTTTTTCAATAAATTTTGATAATCGTTTTTGGTTTTTTAAAGATAATTTGTCATCATTGTTCAGATATTTATAAAAATTTTAATTGCTTAAGATATATAAAAACAAATCTATATAAATACAAAAATGATGATTATGTAATCGATTGCATGAAATCATGCTAATCAAAAATTCTCAATAAGCTGGTTGAGACTGCCGATTGAACATTGATTTTAGGGCAACGTGACCTATTTAACAATGCTTCACACGACACTCTCTCCCAATAAAGTCTTATGATGTTGGAATAAAGAAAATATAAAGAATACTAGTTTATTACCGATAAAAATTACCTTTATGAGAAGAATAAATGCATATTGTACAAAGTAAGAAACATTTAATAAAATATAATTTCAACGTTATATTTCATAATTTAAAATATACTAAAGTTTATTTTAAGTAACGATAATTAAATTTAATTTTAAAAATAGTTTTAAATGAAAAATATTTAAAATTAATTAAGATAATTAAAAGATATATTTAAAAGTTAATAAGTTTTTTTGATGAAAAAAAATACAAAGTAATTTTTTAAATAATTAGAGGTAAGGGAAATGATCATTAAAATATGAAAAGAAGATAAAATATTTGTTTAAATTTTGTGTATAATGAATTTACTTTTTTACTCTGTGTACCTGAGCTATGACCACACACTTCATAGTATGATTCGACTAGTATCGCTGTTGGAATTTAATGATGAGTTTAACCGATGATGGTTTCTGCCCAAATTTTTTACGATATAAATTTTTAATTTTACTTACTTCTTGATTTTGTCAGCCATCTAAATTTAAGGTACAAAAATAATATTCACCATAAAAGTTACAATTTGATTTTCAACATACCTTTTAACTTTCTATTTTTTGTATTTTTGTGCAATGAATCTCAAATAATTATAGCACGGAACTAGTCCACAGCTAAGTCATAGAATACAGTGGTTACCAGGAAAGATCTTTTGCACAAATTATAAATATTTCTTGATTTATTTTAGCAATATCCAAATATATATATATATATATAATTTAAGAGTAGGTTATTATTTACTATATGCTTTTGAAATGTTAAAAACAAGGCAAGTCAAACTTCAACAAATGTCTTTATTTAACCATTAGTTGACCTCGGCACTTTCGAGTACATGCGAAAATTTGTGTTGTAATGTTATAATGATTTTGTTCAATTTTCATGCATTTTACTTTATTTTTACACCTTAACAATCAGTATACGTGTTTACAGTTATACACGTAAATATAAGGGAAACATAGTAAAAATTAATCCAATCATACAATAGGGAACAAATCTTGTCTGGGTTAAAATGACACTTTCCGAAAAGAACATATGACAGTTATAAAGTTGTTGACTCTTCATATTGAAGGCAAATGAAAAAGAATTGGTGTAATTATTTCCCTGAATCGCGACTGTGGAAGTAATTTTAGCAATTTTCTCGTCCCCGATGTGAGGGCATATTTCAGTCGCTAATTTGCTTTAGGTCATTAAGTTGATTATTCTATGTTAAGAAATCGTGCGGTATCGAAACCGTTCTATTTTATCCTCAATTTTTATGTTATTATTAAGATAAAAAAATATTAAGGCCTGTTATTTTGAATGTTACTAATAGTGTCTATGTATACATTATTTATTTTTCAAAAATAAATAAGGCAGCTACTGATAGTTCATTCACTTGTGACTTGTCACCCACATTTATTGGGTGTCTTTTCGGGACATGTTACAGACACTGGCAGGTAACCACTATGGTTTTCTGGTCGCCCATACGACTTCTGGCAAAAAAACTTACAAATTTATGATGATATTTAATTTTAATTAATTTATGAATAATAATTTCAATTTATTAATCATTGAAATGTTATGTTAAAATATACATTATAAATTATTTTAAAAAACTTAAAGTTAATATATTGGGTTGCTTCAAAAGTTCTTAAAATATTTTATAGAAATAATTAAAAAATAAAATAATTAATTAGAAAAATAATTAACAACTTAGTCAATTATACATTTTGCATCACGACTGCTCTAATTTCTTGATAATTTAACTGGGGTCATTTAACCAGATATTGTCTGATATGATGTTACAGAAATTATTGGGCATAACTTTGAAATTGTCCTGATTGTTAAAGGTTATGACACTAATTTGGTTGAAGAGTTAGCGGAAAGGTTGTAGAGATGTACGGAGATTTCGTTGGATTCTGAAGAACTTATCTTTCGATTTCTTAGGGGATGACTTTGAAGATGTTTGTTGTGTGATGTTCTGTTTTATCATGGAACAAGAATTCGACCCGATCTTTATAAAGAGGTTTTATCAATCATTTCGTTCATTTTCACATTTACCAGTGTATTAATCGTTATCAGTCTTACCAGATGTAAATCATTGTCTTCCTAAGGTGGAGATCTTGCTTCGGTCTTAAGTGTCCGTGTTTCCTCTGGCAACTCACTCCTTTATTTACTTCATGCGGACGTAGATACGTTATTTATTGTCGCGCGTTAATCAATAGCAAACTAGATATTGAGCAGCAATTTGAATACGACTTTTTATCTTCTTTTCGTTAAGAGTTTATGAGGCTTCTAGTCACCAACGTTTTGAGTAAATTCCGTGAATTAAAGATAA
This sequence comes from Girardia tigrina, assembly GCA_001938485.1. Taxonomy (NCBI): domain Eukaryota; kingdom Metazoa; phylum Platyhelminthes; order Tricladida; family Dugesiidae; genus Girardia; species Girardia tigrina. The sequence goes on from MQRK01255228.1 coordinate 32,204, forward strand.
CGGAAGATTGTTTAAAAGTAAAAATCCATCTTGTCAGCCAATTCCCAACATGTTTAATTGCTGTACTCTTTTAAAAAGATTTTTTAAATGGCTTTTGTTTAAATCACCAGGTCGGTCAGAAATTGCAAATTTTAGTTATAGAATATCAATCTTGTGCAGTCGACCTACACAAAGAATCTTTATTTTTCATGGCGCAAATTTATCATTCTGGTTTGCTTGAGTTTTTTGATCACAGTGAAAGGCGAAGTAGGTTTAATGCAAACATTTAGAAAAAATCAATATGATATTTTAATTTTGGGTGAGGAATAAGTTCCCACCGTTTTTTGAAAAATTAAAATTTTATTTTTTAACAAAAAAAGGTTACTACAAATTAATCACAAATATAATCTCCGCCATTGTTCACGACTTCTTCCCAACGTTCAACGAGTTTTTCAATGCCTCTTTGGTAGAAATCGCCCGGTCTTGACTCGAAGAATTCAGCCAACCAAACTTGCAGTTCTCCATCATTGTTGAACGAAACACCACGCAAAGCGTTAGAAAGCGAACGGAAAAGATGAAAATCAGATGCAGCCAAGTCAGATGAATACGGAGGGTGCGGTAACACTTCCCAACCAAGTGTTTGAATGGCTTCTTTTGTCATTCTGGCAATATGAGGACGTGTATTGTCGTGTTGCAAAATAACACCATGTTGTCGATCCGGATTTTTTTGTCATATAGCAGCGTTGAGTCTATGCAGCTGTTGAACATAAAGTTCTGCGTTCACTGTTTGGTTTCGAGGAAGCAATTCATAATGAATAATCCTTTCCCAACACCACCAAATGCATAGCATTGTCTTTCGTGGTTGAAGATCCTGTTTTGCTCGCGGTGTCGATTGTTCTTCTCGGCTACGCCATTCTTTGCGCTGTTTCATGTTGACGTACAGGCACCATTTATCATCACCCGTTACAATTCGATAAAGATATTGTTGCTTGTGACTGTGATTAGAGCGATGACGGACAAGCAAACTTGCCGAAATTGTGGATCGCTCGTTTTTGTTGTTTTCGATCAAAAGATGTGGGACCCAAGCTCCTATTTTTTTAACTTTTCCCATTGATTTCAGGTGGTTCACGACAGTTTTTTGATCACAATCCATTTGTTCCGCCAATTCTCGAGTGGTTTGATGCGCGTCTTCATGCAAAAGTTTGTTCAAACGCTCTTCATCGAATTTATTTGGTCGTCCTGAACGAAGTGCATCCTTGAGGTCAAAATTGCCAATTTTAAATTTTGCGAACCAATCACAAGCTGTTCTATCAGCACCTTCTCCGTATACAGCACAAAGCTCTCGGGCAGCGTCTGTGGCTTTGGTGCCTCGATTATACGCAAACAATAGATGGTGTCGGAAATGCTCATTTTTGTCGACTTGACACTCCATTTCAATGGTCTAAAAATCGACAAAAATTAATCTGAATAAAAAAACAAAATACACCATTTTTTAGAGCAAATCAATAGCTTTCAAATAACATGTAACATTACATCAAAAAATTTGATTTAAATATTTAATTGATTAAAAATTCAAAAAATGGCGGAACTTATTCCTCAACCTAATAAAAAGGTGATTGTTATGAATTAAGAATCAAGTTAGTAAGTAGGGTATGATGATTAACTTTATCATTTATCTCGGAGTTCGTTATTGATTATATAATTAATTTAGACTTACATCCATCTGCATTTGCTGCTAACGAAGGTGCTGTTAAATCTGATAATAATTCCCAGCAAAAAAGTAATACTTCCACATCCTTGATGAATTCTCCAGGAATTCTCGCAGGTACTTTTTCATTCTTGATCTTATGTAAATTATACATTTCATTTGATAGCAATAATCTGCATATGTCTCGTTCTTGGTCTCATATTTTTATTGTTGGTCGTATTTTGTATTTATCGATTGAGGAAACGTGATGAAGGATCGTATGCCCTTGATGAACCCAAGAAAATGTTACCACCTTCTTCAGAATATAGTAAAGCGCCAACTCGAGAATTTTATGCTTGAATTAATGATCATGTTACAAGTTTGAATGGTGCAATGACGGTCATATATCTATTGAAAAGGTCTTCATTTACCTTTTTTTCTCGAGTTTGTCAGCGTCACGGTGTAATGTTTTTATACTTCTAATGCCATAATTTTAGCATCGAGAGTGCTGAAATGTCATTACTGTATTTTGTTAATGTTTAGTAAGGTAATGTTTTATTTTATTTCTTGATAATTATTATTACTGATTTATTATTATTACTTAATTGTAATGATAAAATTTAATTTGAGTGACTATTTCTTAATTTCTTTGTCAAGAATCTCGTAGTTTAGTTGAGGATGTTGGGACAAAAAATATTATTTGTGCTTTTATCTACTTTACTATTATTTGGATCGGTTCGGTGATTGAGTTGTGGATTTGTTGATTTTCTTTATCTGTGTATTCAAATTGTATAATTTTCTGTCAAAGAGTAATAAATAACCTTGCTAAATAAATAAAAACACTATTCAAGACTTTTGTTTTGGAATTAACTTCTGTTGGGTTCTTGGTCAAAATTATAATTCTTTAACACCAATTTTATTTCTGATTGGTCAGCCATTTGACTCGTGTATTTCAAATATTACACTATGACATGGCAACTACAACTGGACACACTTGTTAAAAAAAGTTAAAAGAGTTAAAAGTTTAAAAGAAGTTGGTCCAAAAATTTACTATTACATCATTTTAGCTTTCCTTGTACAGTAACCAACAATCAACAACCTTACATAATCGACTTGATTGTGAATGCTCACTTATCCGGATTTTGAGATTATATCAGTGGTGATTAAATTGGTCTTTCCAATGTACGAGTTTTTTTATCCGTGACATTTATATTTGTAAACCAGATAAGCTTGCATTTCAAATATAGTTTTCGATTTTTTTAAAAGGAAGCTTTGAACCTATATTCTTGCAAATTATATTCTTAAATGCTCTAAATTCATTAGAATATTGTATTTTGATTATTTATATGCTCTTCAATGTTTTCTTTCTTCAATCCTCGCTAAACCCATGTTTGTGAAATCTTAATGTTGCAATCTGTGATGTTTTAAAAACCTTATTTTTTGTTCTGTCGCTTTTACATTAAGAAGTAAATTTACTCTTTCCTTGAATTGTAAATTTAAGTTATGAATTAAGATAAGAATTATAAATTCAGTTACGTCTAAGAGGAAAACTAAATCATACAACCACTCAACATCATGCAATTCTGGAATGAGTTTTTCTTTTTGAGTAAAGAGTTCTAGAATTTCTTTTCGTAAATAAAAAATCTTTTTAAAGTTTAATGTGCACTTAGTCACTTAATGGTTGTAAAATAAACCAAGTCGCAAAATTCTGCTTTTGATTCTTTTAAAAATGACTGAAATTTTAGATGATTTAATCCTCTTATTTTAATATACAGTCTTAGTAAAAAGTCAATGATATAATTCATTTGTAAAACACCTGCAACAAGATCTTCTTCACATATAATGTAGTGATAATGAATTAACTGATTTTGAGTACAACTAAAGATATGTATAAATAAAAAATATGAATCTTATTTAATTTAATTTGAAATATTAATAGTCACTACATAAACAAAAGATGTGGGAACTATTTTTGCTTTTGGATTTTGTTTCGGTCGCTGGAAGGTTTGTAATGCTGAGTGTTGGCTCCTGCTGTTAGCGAAGTTAGGTTTAGTTTTTTTCAGATCCATCATTAATGGAATGATGTTTGCTATCTTGGCTGTAGTGCAGTAATTACTGTGTTTCGTTGTGCAACCGACCTCTGACGGCTAGTGTCTACAACCGATGTCGCAATTTGGAAGAAGGTATCTGTGCTTGATACAACAGTTTCGGTATTTCTGTCGACTATTGTTGCCAGTTCTTGCAAATCTTTCGTACTGATGGACTCAATAATTGACCTTTGCAGCGGCGGAAGCGACTTGAGATGAACTTGGATCTTCATTATTATGTCAAACTTCTTGCGACACAAATCGAAGTCTCCACTGCTGTCGAATTTCTCTAAGTAATCTAAAACTACTTTAATGTGCAGAACTTTTGTCTGGACCTGGATAGCTTGTTGTGTTCGCCATAAACCGGAATTAAGCTTTCTTTGAACTCCCTGTTGGATTTGTGAGCAACGATAGAATCCATAACATGAATATTTATTAATATAACAATTAACTATTTTTCAAACTAATTTATGAGGAACGATGTTTTCTTATTGGTTTTCTTACAAACCAGGGTGTAAAAATTGCTAAATTCAAAAAACATAACCTAAATCACTATTATTCCCAACAGTAGTGGGAAAATGTATGTTCTCCCTCACTTACCCCCCC
>MQRK01255229.1:11897-23842 GCA_001938485.1 Girardia tigrina
ATATATATATATATATATATACTTTTCAAAGTATTTTAAATTGAAGTGTTACAACCGGCAATGCCTTCTGAATCTGTTGAATAAACAGGGACATAGCTAAGGAGGGGATATAGGGTACCAATCCCCACGAAATATTTTCAAATAATTTACACATTAAAAATTTACCAAAATTTACTAAATACCCTAAAAATTTATTTCCATTAAATTATTTTATATTAAATAAAATACTTGATGGTTTAAAATTTAATAAAACACCAGTTATTAATTTGGAATTTTATCTAGAAGAAGTGATTTATTTAAATATTGATAATTTTATTCAATTTGAATTAATTAATTAATTAACTAATTAACCATTGAATCTGGTTTAATAAAACTTGATTTCAGCAACAACATCATGAAGAGGCAGCATGATAATTCCTATTTCTTTGCCCCGAGACCAAAGAGGTCAAAATCCATTTTTGAAGCCAATATTAACTCAAATTTAAACTCAGTATCGACTTCAAATTTTATACAACCGATTCTTCTACCAACTATAAATTATGCACCAAACTCCTCTCCTGCTGCAAACATTTTAAATCCTTGATGCTTGACTTTTGTTGTTGTAGTTCACTCTAATGAGATATCAGTATTTGGAACACTGATTTGTATGCTCAAAGAAAGAACCGAATATTCAAACAATGTGAGAAAATAACGTTTCTGTTTTCAGTGAAAACTTTTCACCGTACACTACTAATTCCTCCTACATTTTCCCTACCGGTAAACAAAATTTACCTTTTCAAACGAAGTGGTTTGATAAATGGCCCTGGTTGACCTTTTTTCACAAGTTACAAAGTTCTTTTTGTAAATTATGTGTCATTTTCGCTCATGGATGCGATGGAAAAGGAAGCAACCAGTCATTAAAGCACCTTGTTGTGAAACCTTTCAGTAACGGAAAGATGCAAGTGAACATTTCCGAGGGCACGAGAGTACAAAGATTGATCTATGAAGGCTCAATTCTTTCTAGAAATCTCTAAAAAAGTAATCTGGATATTATTTATCAAATCGAGAAGGAATAAAAAAATCCGAGGAAAACTCCACACACTTAAAATTAATCATAGAGACAATCTTGTAATTTGAGCGATATGAACAATTTCTACAAGGACGCAAAGATTCAGGCAATTATTATGGATGAAGCAGCTAAAAACGATGGCGTATTTATAGAATAATTGTGATTTCTTTTCCGACACCTCCCACCTCTTGATGACAGCTTTATTTCTGCACCAAAAACAGCACGTACATCAGTACTGAGGGCAGTGAAAAAGTCATCAGAAAAAATTGTGGAAATGGTCAAAAAATTACATTGCTTCTCTATTCTGACTAAATAATTCTGTGACTGTGCTGAAATTGAACAAGTATCTCTCTCATTAACATAAAAAATATAATTTTGACTTATTTTAAGTGTAAATGATTTCTGAATAATTCTTATTTAGGTACATTCCTGAAGACAAAGTGCTTGAAGATTTTCTTGGCTTTTTCCCATTAGAAGTTCAATCGGCAGAGGAAATCACTAACACCATAACAAGGGAACTAATACAAGCTGGTATTGATATGAGCTATGTATATAGGCAAGGTTAAGATGGTTACAATGTCATAAATGGATGTTGCAGATCTTCAAAAACGAATTCGGGATATTTATCCTATAGCAATTTACGTGCATTAAGCAAGCCACAATCTCAAACTGACTCTCATTTCAGCGTAAGATATATGTTCTCTCTGCTACATAAATGGCATCATGTTCCAATTATGCAGCTATTTTTCAATCTCTCCTAAGAGAGCCATTATTCTCAAAAATTTCTAACTTAGAAGAATAAGTTGAAGCTTATTGCTTGGTGTGAAACTTGAAGGATTGAAAATCATGATACCATCGTGTAATTTATTGAACTTTATGAGCCTGTTGGGATGTCTGAAACATTTATCAGAAGACCACGATACAGAAATCTAATCAAAGGCAGAAGCTGTCTACTATCGAGAAAGGCTCCTTCATCATATCATTACTTGTTGTCGAGAATATCATCTCGTTAATTCTTCCTCTAGCAAAAGTCTTACAGCCGGAATCCAAAGATCTAGCTGTATGTCTTTCTTACGCGAAATCAGTTTTGAGCACACTTGATACATTTCGTAAACATAGCAGAGACACTTTTTATAAAATCTTCACACAAGCTGATGAACTTTTGGCATATATTTTTTTCTGATCATGCTGGGATCATGATTCCTAGAACTACACAGCGCTTTGTGTATTGACTTTCATCGTCAGAAGACTATTATAGGATGACTGTTTACCACGTATTTCTTGACAACGTTGGAAGACAGCTTCGTGAAAGGCTCGCTAATTACGATAAAATATTTTCAATATATGTGCTAGAGGTTCTTGGAACATCCTCGGAATTATTGCTACAAGTTATTTCCGAAATTCAAATTTTATTATAATACGAAAATGTTTAACACTAATATTTAAACAAACTTATTATATTTTTTTAGAAAAAATTGTTTTATAAATCTTAAACCACTATAAATAAAAATACTTATAATATTAATATTTTATTTTATTTTAATTTTATAAATTTTACCTTTAATAAATTTTATCAATTTTAAATTTCAAAAACATTATAAAATACTTAATCATTTCGTAATATTTTATTGATTAAAAAATTTCTATTATCATTCTCAAATAATTACTGTTACATGCTAAATTTATTTATTAAATGAAATATTTAACATGAAAAAATATGGATATTTATTTGTTTAAATAATATCTATTTAAAAGTATTATTTGTTGAAAAATAAATTGTATAGACTTTTTATTCGTTGTTACAAACTATTCGGGCAATGATAAGCGATTTAAAAATTATACTCGATCATTTGGAGAAATTTAATGGAAACGGCAGTTTTGAAATTTGGAAGAAAAAGTTCAAGGTGATTATGAAAATCCAGAGTATTTTGGATCCGGCCCCATATCTTCCTTTTCTTGTTGACGGATGTTCCGTTAAATACATACATGGAATTTGATGAAAAGAAACAAAGCAACTGTGAAGAAGTACTGCAAATCTTGGACAATTCTTTCGGATTAACCAGACGATCTGAGTGCAGCCAACTGATTAATTTGAAATATGACGAAAGAAAAACTAATGACGATTACATTTCTCAAGTAAAGATGTTGGCATCAAAATTCGACGATCTGACCAAGGCGGCCTTTATGACTGGATTGCCGTTCGAGTTGCAATTGAATTTTGAGCAGGTCAGTGATCAAGATTTAACCGAAATGGTTGAATATAGTTGCAGGTATTTACGAATTAAAAAATGCGTCACACAAAGTTCAATGTCAGTGGTACAAAACGTTGGTGATGGCAAGATCGTTTCTAAAGAACGAGGTGAGGTCAGCGGCGGTAGAAGGAGTTCCTTTACAAAACCCCGTATGCCACATAACGGAAATCTGGTACAAAGAAGGGTAAACCGTTATGAAAATTCTCAGCGGCAATCTAATGGACAAATAATTTGCTATAAATGTAAGCAAGTTGGACATATAGCAAAATATTGCAAGTCGGGAAACGGACAGGGGAGTTTGTAGGCGCCGGCTCTCTCCCTCTGGCATTTCCGACGCTGCCAACCATGACTGTCATTGTTAACAACAAGTCGGTTACAGCGTTGATAGATTCGGGTTGCTCAAAAACTATTGTTTTGAAAGGGTTGATCAAGGGAAACTCGTTACAGTCAAATGAGCAAAGAATTGTTGTGGCTAATGGCGATGATATATGTGTGGGGATTAGTGACATGGAATTGACTATAGACAATAGAAATATGAAAGTAGAATGTTCTATCATGAAATACTTATCCTATGATTGGGGAATTTTAATTGGTATGGATGTTATAAGTGAAGTTGGGGGTGTGAAAAGTAATAAGGGTGTTATCGAATTTGGTGTGTGTGTAGGAGAAGGAATAAAGAAGGCTGGTGACAATCTGAGTTGTGTCACGCGTGTTGTGCCAAGTGTTAGCCTGAAGAAACACAATTATGAGATTGAATTTAAGGATAATTGGACGGTTAAATGGAAGTGGAAAGATGAAGCGCCGAGTTATCTACCAATTCGACATTCGACCTTTAAGGATAACAAATCGAAAGACATAGCCACAATGAAAATCCTTGAAGAGTGGATGAAGAAGGGCTATTTAATCGAATATGACGAGAAGAAAATGGGTAAATCGATAGGATCTATACCCATATTTGGAATATTGCAAGTTAACAAATCCAAGATAAGACCGATCTTTGATTTTAGGTAATTAAACAATTATGTAGACGTGTAAAGTGGCTCAGTAGAGATATGTTTGGAAAAACCTCGTACCTGGCGGTGAAAAGGATTAAGATTTTCCATGCTTGATTTATCAGAGGCGTATATGCAGATTCGCGTTCACAAGGAAATGTGGCCTTAACAATCATGTATCATTAATGGAAAAAGGTACGCTCTAACCAGTATGGGCTTTGGTTTAAATATCTCTCCGACCATTATGACTGAAATTGTCAAGTGGATTTTAAATTCTGATCCTAGAGTATGTGAAAACACCGACTCGTACATTGATGACATTTACGTTGACGAAACTACAATCACAGTTGACGAAATTAGAATGTTGTTTGAGATATTTAGTCTTAAATGCGAAAAACCAAAAAAATCTCTCAATGCATAAAGAGGTGCGAGTGTTGGGAGTTAAGGTCTTTAAAGATAAGAATTAGGTGAGATGGATGAGAGATATTAATTTAAAGGACGAGATAGTTGCTGAATCAATATCGCGTCGCGAGTTATATTCGCTGTGTGGCCAAATAGTAGGAATCCACCCTGTTGCTGGCTGGCTAAGTCCATCATGCTCCTACATGAAAAGGCTCAGTGAAGGAAAATGGGATGAGAAAATAGATGTCGAATTATTCGAGAAAATCAAATTTGTTTTGAAAAAAGTTAAGGAGGAAAATCCTTGTAGAGGAATATGGAGTATTAATGATTGTAAAGACGGCATTATGTGGTGTGATGTCAGTTCGATAGCCATTGGGGCAGCTTTGGAAGTTAAAGGAAATATTATAGAAGACGCATCATGGTTAAGGAAAACTGATGATTCTAGGCACATAAACGTAGCAGAACTAGAAGCAGTTGTAAAGGGTCTAAATCTGTGTATTAAATGGGAACTAACGAATGTTGTAGTGAAATCAGATAACAAATTAGTTGTTTCTTGCATAACTGAGGCACTATCAGAGCGAAATAAATTACACACGAAAGCCTCTTCCGAGCTTTTGATAAAGCGCTGATTGTCAATGATTAATGAGTTGATTCAGGAACACGAAATAACTTTGAAAATTAAGTTTGTTAATAGTGAAGACAACAAGGCTGATGAAGTGACCAGAATACCCAAACAATTAAAACGAAGCAGTTGCCTTTTGTCTGTAGCAGATGACCTATTCAAACTACAGAAACTTCATGACAGATGTCATTTAGGTGCACAGAGAATGCGATATCTGTGCAATAAGTTAGAAATAAATGTGTCAAATGCGGATATAAAGATTTGATCTCGAAGTGTCAACATTGCAAATCTATTGATCTGGCACCAATAAAATGGGAAAGTGGAAAATTAGCTGTCAATGAAAACTGGACAAGAGTTGGAGCGGATATCACAAAATTTGATCAACAAAAATTCTTAAGTATCATTCATTATGAACCCTGTCGATTTGCTGTATGCAAACTAATCAAAGCTGAGGATGTCAAGTCGATTGTTACAGAGTTTTTAAATTTGTTCTGCGAGCGTGGATCTCCCAAGGAGTTGATTACTGATAATTAAACGACATTTAATTCAGCAGAATTCAACAAGTTGATGGAGAAGTGGAATGTACATGTCTTATACCGCACTATTAATCGACCAAATTGCAACGGAATAATACAGAGAAATCATAAGACAATCAATAGAATCGCGTCTAAATCGAATATCAGTATCATGGAAACCTTATGGTGGTATAACAATACACCATCCGACGGAAAGGAGACACCTAGTTCAGCACTTTACAAGTACATTCCAGTCGGTTTGGAGATAATCGAAAGAATTGAAAAGGAACCGGTTTACAATAAAGTAAAGACAGACTTCGTAGAGCAACAGTTAGTCTGGGTAAGGCCTGAAAATAATATGCCATGTACAAAGCAATGGACAAGAGGCGTTGTCGTTAGGAAATTGTATCAAAGAAAGTAATTAATAAATTGTGATGGTTTTTGCGGTCCATGGCATACAGCAGATATTCGACCAAGACAAGCAGACCTGCCGCAAAACTCTTACTCGGATTAAATGTTGGAAGATAACAACGAATCAGTTTCGAGTGTTAAGCAAAGGGAATCGGTAATCAGTAACAGACTCCAAAGAGAAAGACGTAAACCGAATTATTTGAACGAGTATGTAGTAGATTCCTGTGACGAAGAATCTGGGGGGAGTGTGACATGTTAAATTTATTTATTAAATGAAATATTTAACATGAAAAAATATGGATAATTATTTGTTTAAATAATATCTATTTAAAAATATCTATTATTTGTTGAAAAATAAATTTTATAGATTTGTTATTCGTTGTTACAATTACCTTTCATCAAATTTTATACTTTTAAATTATAACAGCATTTACAATTATTTAATCGTTTCGTTCAATTATATTAGTTTTTAAAATTCTTTTATAATTGTGATACCACACTTCCGAAAAATTTGAGTCTGTATGTGGTTATCTTTCTTTCATTTGTCTCTGTACTTGACCTTGATTGATTTGAGTGTTCGCTGTACTTAGGCATGTCTTGAGCATGTTGTATGCTGTGTTTGCTTACGATCCCATCGGATACGGTGTGCTCTATAATCACTTAATGTTCTCAGACACTCAAGAACCACTAGTTGAAGTTGCACTGCAGATTTTATGTGTCACATTGGAAACAATTGAAGATATGAAACTTGAAAAGTCCATAGTCACTACTTTAAAATTTCTAATAAACCTATCGAAATATCTGGCCAGAAAAGACAATTTAGTCAATGCCTAAATTCAAATCTCTCAGTTATGCCAAATGTCTTACAAGAAAAAACTATCAAGTGACACTCAATCAAACAGAAGTAAAAGTTGTGGTAAGCAGTCTCAACAAATTAAGAAATGTTTTCATACAAAAAAATCTAGACCCGATAAGAAAGATAAAACGTTTATGATGAAGCAATTGAATGGCTTTATAAACAAAATCAAATACAAAACTGATAGTTTCTTATAAAAAAAGATCATTAAATAAATCGATCGAGAATATAATTAACTGTAATTGCTTGCCGTTGGGTTTTAAATGACGTTCATGAATATTCCTGGATTTTTGTTATCCTAATAAATTTATTATTATGCAAGGTGAATTATTTTGTTTTTTTTGGCTTGGATTTTTTTGATATTAAACTTTTATTTGTGGTTTAACGTTATTTTGTTTATTTATTTTTTATTTCTTCGCAAGTAAGATTTGCTATTTCGAAATTGTCGAAATAGTAAATTTTACAATAATCATTAAATATTAAAAAAATATATCTACATTTTAATTTTATAATAAAGTTGATGTAAGTAATTTTAAGATTTTGTGTTCAAAATTTAATAATTACTGGGAGAGGGTGATGAGTGAAACATTGTTGATCAAATCTTTTGATCCTAAAATCAATGTCCAAACACCATCCTCTTCAACTTTATTGAAAGTATTTTCATGATTTAAATGACATAATGATTACATAAACATTGCTTTGATATATAAACGCGAGTATATCATTGTTAATTCAGTCTGATGATGATGGTCGATCCGTTGAAATTAATAACAATAAATTCTGATGATCGTTTTTTGTTTTTTAAAAATAGTCTATCATCATTTTTTAAATATTTTAATTTTATGTTTGGTTTTACGTTATTTCAAAAATTTTCATAACATTTTAAATTCCTAATTCCTAATTGAAGATCTCATTTTTTTCCACTGTCATAAATCTACCAATATTAACTTTGAAGAGCTCGGCCAATTATATGAATCCTCTGTAGATAAGTTGTAATTGCAATCGAAGTTTCACATTGACTAGGCAAAGTAGGTTCAGTTCTTCCTCAAACACCAGCCAGTGACAACATTGGAAGTATTTCATCAATGTGATATCCTCTTTTTTCAAAATACTAAGAAACTTCTAGAAATTTTCCTCACTCTTATAGTGAAAAATGCTACAGCAGAAAGAACATTTTCCGCACTGATCCAAATTAAAACATAATACGAGATGTAGCATGAACAACAACCGAATAAAGTGGTCGGGTGAATCTGTCAATGCACTGAGACGTTTCAGTCAGTACTGATGAAGTACTATTAGAAGTACTATTAGAAGAAGAAGTACAATAGAAGAATTTAGCCAATCCAAACGACGACTGGAATTTTTAATATAAATTTAACTTTTCTTATTTTAATTAAATTCTTTATTCCTTATAAAATCTGTAGAATACACTGTAATTTTTATATCCAGCCTCTCTGCATTCTCGCTAAATAATGAACAATATGGTAATGCTATTTTACAAGACTACAAAATTCTTAAAGGTGTCAGTGTCAGTCTGTGTAAGTGTGTGGGCGGGTGTGAGAGTGACTGAAAGTGTGGTGTGTTATTCATTATTCCCTTGAAATGAAATCCTGGCTACAACCCTGCGTGTAAGTACTATCTGAAACTTGAGTCCGGTATTGTGTAGCCGCACACGGACAAAAAACTGTATATATATAATTTTAATAAATAAATTTTTTTCTAAAATTTTAATTTATTTTTAATCAATTCTTAAAGCAGAAAAGTTTGTGTAAATATAAAAATAATTTTCATCAATTAATTAACTTTTTTTGAATATTTTCACAAAATAAAAATTCATTAATACTAAAAATGTTTAAATGGATCTATTAGCCCATGTGCTGTTACACGACATCGGACTTCCTCTTTGAAATGGATCTTACTCGACCAGCCCAGCAGACGCTACTAGGTCCCACATTATGTATACGAAACAAAGTGATAAAGTATTTTTAAAAATAATGATATAAAGGAATTTGGAAAAAAATAAATTTAAACTAGTACAACTTGGTAAATATATTTTTGATTAATTAAAATCGTGGGATTAAAAAATACCAAAAGAAGTAATTTAATTTAAATATTTTACAAATTACATCGAAATTAAAGAACTTGAATGATTATTTAAACATATTATATAACCAATGACTCACATGAAATGTGAATGTTAATACTAAAGTATGATAATAGTTTTCTGTTTTATCTATAAAAATAGAGGTAATTATGTAACTTAAACATTAATTATACAAATCAAAATCAATTGTTTACTTTTGTGTGACCCCCCTGATCGGGGAAATAACAGTCTTTATATTTTTTTCTGAGAATCATCATCATTTCACGCACTTTAAGCTTTTATTTAAACTACTTATGGTCGAAATTTTCAAAATTTATTTCGTTCCGAAAATTTAAATATTTTTCAATTATTTGTGTTATTAATGAAAAAATTAAAAAAAAGTTAAAAGCAATATTTACAATATAATAAAAAACATTAATAAAATAATTTAAATTGTATAGAAAAAATTTGAAATAAAGAAATATTTTTCAAAAATCAATTATATTTTAAAAAATTAAAATTAAAAAATAATCTTTCACAAAAGATAAGCAATGTTTTTTTACGTTTTATATAGCACCGTCGATTCCGGTTAGTGTGACTGTAGTGACCAAAAATTAAATATTAATATTTATAAATATATTTATATACTAAAATATATTTATATACATATATCATTATTTATAAAAAACTATTACAAAAAACCCCGAGTTGTAGAAAAGAATTTGTTTATTAGAGTTACATATTGTTTGGTGAAAAATTTGAAATACAAATAAATGCTTTCTGAAGGGTCTATTTTCTTTTATTTTTAATGAAATTGAACTCCGGAATTATCCGTTGATTTTCACCCTTATAATAATGGTAACCGAAATAAAAATATCAACGACGCACCGACACAGATCTGCACGGTTCAGCAGGACAAGACGAGATCACTCTCACTTGAGCCATTCCTACCGAATTGGGGCGCTCCAACCCCTCCGGTGGACCGAATACGAAGGCCTCGTCTCTGCACTCAACGGCTACCTGGGATTAACCAATCATTCGATTCAATTTTTACTATATCGGAGATTCGTCCAGCGTCGTCCACTTCAATCAACAGAGGTAGTGGCCACCTCTATAAAGACCGAGCCCACGGTGACATGCCACCGTTAAATGTCAAGGTAATAATTAGCCGTATCTCCTTTTCTCTGTTATTTAGAGATGCGGGTACACTTCAGTGACATTATCAGGACGTGATGTTGATGACACGCTAACTGGACCACAATAAAAACTTTATAATGTAAAATTTACAGCACATGTTTATATCTGACTGATTTTGAATTCTCATTATCCTCTAATGTCTTCCTATAGTATTCGATATATCATTGTTTTGGTATACGGAAAATTCTTCGAATAATCATTCTTCAAATAATCAATTCCAGAAAAACAATTTTCAAATAAAGTTTAGACACAAAGTATAAATATGAGCTGAGAAATAATCAATTTCTTACAAAAAGCTTTAACGAAATTTTCACCTTTTAATTAAAAAAAATTTGAACAAATATTTTAAAGTTTAATTATATATTTCTTAATTTCAATTAACTAAGAAAGCGCTAGCCCTTTTCAAAAGCAACATTTTACCAACTATAAACATACATCATGAAAATAGGAAAAATATTTTGTTACTTTAGCTTTATAATACATTGAGACGATCAATATTTATGAATGTCATTTCCAGACATAAGAAAAGAAAAATATGGCAATTTTCAAAAACTAAATTCATTAAGCCTATTGAAATTGAAATTTATTATTTTTTAAATCTTTGGCGGATTAATCGTCGTTAGAACAAATAACTTTTTTGGAAAGTTACTTTTATATTGCAAACAGTAATTATAAAATCTATAGGAACATCCCGTATACAGTATGTTTCATATTATTAGAAACACTAGCATCAGAACATATTATTTTATCCTCATGGATGTCAACTGGCACGAACGGGGCTATACTGATTTGCAACCTGCCTCTTTAACTCTTTTTCAAATTGTTGTGTGGCTAAAATTGGTTCCCGATGACATCAAATGTTGACGTAAGCTTGAAACTGTGGATGATGGGTTTCGTTTGATTTTGCCAGGTACGCTTCTGACATCAGTTGCAATTTTTTGAGCTTACGGCCACATTTCCAGATTCTAGATGATGCCATACCGTCCATATTTTGTAATTTCCATATTCTGCTGACACTAGCAATTGAAACATCACATTTAGCAGCAATTTGTCTCACTGAATATGTTTCTTCATCGACAAGTGATTTGATCTGAGCAATTTTAGCTGGCTGTAAATCACACTTTTTGCTCATGTCTAAAGTAAACAAAATGTCGATTAAATAATGAAAAAACTGAATTATTCAAAAAATTCAAATAAATAATTCAAGAATAGCTAAATATAACATTAATTTGTATTTTATGAATTGATGTGCAAGTACAATTATATTGGGTTACTGTTTCTAATAATATGAAACACGATGTACAGTAAAACCTCTCTATTAAGTTCTCTCTTTATAAGATGTAATTCTCTATAAGGAACAATATTTGGATTACTTTATGATAACTTTATTACTTTATGATTACTTTATGATTTTACTTTATTATAACTCATGGATGCCAAAAATCATATTTAAGCGTTATTTTGATATGACAAAGCAAAAACTTATTCTGGAAAAAACAGAGGTAGTTGTCTCTGTCCCAAAAAACTCATTAGGTTTTACTGTATATATATATATATATATATATAT